>CAMXCT020006560.1:22500-50184 GCA_947184155.2 Cladocopium goreaui | reverse complement strand
TAGATAGAGAGAGATATAGATATATAGAGGTAGATATAGATAGGTAGAAAGGTCGATAGAAAGGTAGGTAGATAGTAGATAGAGAGAGAGAGATAGATATATATATATATAATTATACATATATAGAGCTGGATATTGATAGGTAGAAAGGTAGACAGACAGGTAGGTAGATAGATAGAGAGAGAGATAGAGGTCGATATAGATAGGTAGAAAGGTCGATAGATAGGTAAGTAGATAGGTAGATAGATAGAAAGAGAGAGCGAGAGAGAGAGAGAGAGATATAGAGGTAGATATAGATAGGTAGAAAGGTAGATAGATAGGTAGGTAGATAGGTAGATAGACAGAGAGAGATAGAGGTAGATATAGATAGGTAGAAAGGTAGATAGATAGGCAGGTAGATAGGTAGACAGATAGAGAGATAGAGATAGAGGTAGATAGAGATAGGTAGAAAGGTATATAGATAGGTAGGTAGATAGGAAGATAGATAGATAGATTTAGAGAGAGAGAGAGATAGAGGTAGATATAGATAGGTAGATTTAGGTAGGTAGGTAGGTAAGGTAGGTGAGGTTGGTAGGTAAGGTAGGTAAGGTAGGTAGGTAGGTAGGTGGGTAGGTAGGTAGGTAGGTAGGTAAGTAGGTAGGTAAGGTAAGGTAAGGTAGGTAAGGTAGGCAAGGTAGGTAAGGTAGGTAAGGTAGGTAAGGTAGGTAAGGTACGGTAAGGTACGGTAAGGTACGGTAAGGTACGGTAAGGTAGGTAAGGTAAGGTAGGTAAGGTAGGTAAGGTAGGTAAGGTAGGTAAGGTAGGTAGGGTAGGTAAGGTAGGTAAGGTAAGGGAAGGTAGGTAAGGTAGGTAAGGTAAGTAAGGTAGGCAAGGTAGGCAAGGTAGGCAAGGTAGGTAAGGTAGGTAAGGTAAGGTAAGGTAGGTAAGGTAGGTAAGGTAGGTAAGGTAGGTAAGGTAGGTAAGGTAGGTAAGGTAGGTAAGGTAGGTAAGGTAGGTAAGGTAGGTAAGGTAGGTAAGGTAGGTAAGGTAGGCAAGGTAGGTAAGGTAGGTAAGGTAGGCAAGGTAGGCAAGGTAGGCAAGGTAGGCAAGGTAGGCAAGGTAGGTAAGGTAGGTAAGGTAGGTAAGGTAGGTAAGGTAGGTAAGGTAGGTAAGGTAGGTAAGGTAGGTAAGGTAGGTAAGGTAGGTAACGTAGGTAGGGTAGGTAAGGTAAATGAGGTAGGTAAGGTAGGTAAGGTAGGTAAGGTAGGTAAGGTAGGTAAGGTAGGTAAGGTAGGTAAGGTAGGTAAGGTAGGCAAGGTAGGTAAGGTAGGTAAGGTAGGCAAGGTAGGCAAGGTAGGCAAGGTAGGCAAGGTAGGCAAGGTAGGTAAGGTAGGTAAGGTAGGTAAGGTAGGTAAGGTAGGTAAGGTAGGTAAGGTAGGTAAGGTAGGTAAGGTAGGTAAGGTAGGTAAGGTAGGTAAGGTAGGTAAGGTAGGTAAGGTAAGGGAAGGTAAGGTAAGGTAAGGTATGTAAGGTAGGTAAGGTAGGTAAGGTAGGTAAGGTAGGTAAGGTAGGTAAGGTAAGGGAAGGTAAGGTAAGGTAAGGTAGGTAAGGTAGGTAAGGTAGGTAAGGTAGGTAAGGTAAGGTAAGGTAAGGTAAGGTAAGGTAAGGTAGGTAAGGTAGGTAAGGTAGGTAAGGTAGGTAAGGTGGGTAAGGTAGGTAAGGTAGGTAAGGTAGGTAAGGTAGGCAAGGTAGGTAAGGTAGGTAAGGTAGGTAAGGTAGGTAAGGTAGGTAAGGTAGGTAAGGTACGGTAAGGTAGGTAAGGTAGGTAAGGTAGGTAAGGTACGGTAAGGTACGGTAAGGTACGGTAAGGTACGGTAAGGTAGGTAAGGTAAGGTAGGTAAGGTAGGTAAGGTAGGTAAGGTACGTAAGGTAGGTAGGGTAGGTAAGGTAGGTAAGGTAAGGGAAGGTAAGGTAAGGTAAGGTAGGTAAGGTAAGTAAGGTAGGTAAGGTAGGTAAGGTAGGTAAGGTAGGTAAGGTAAGGTAAGGTAAGGTAAGGTAGGTAGGTAGGTAGGTAAGGTGGGTAAGGTAGGTAGGGTAGGTAAGGTAGGTAAGGTAAGGGAAGGTAAGGTAAGGTAGGTAAGGTAAGGTAAGGTAAGGTAAGGTAAGGTAGGTAAGGTAGGTAAGGTAGGTAAGGTAGGTAAGGTAGGTAAGGTAGGTAAGGTAGGTAAGGTAGGTGAGGTTGGTAGGTAAGGTAGGTAAGGTAGGTAGGTAGGTAGGTGGGTAGGTAGGTAGGTAGGTAGGTAAGTAGGTAGGTAAGGTAGGTAAGGTAGGTAAGGTAGGTAAGGTAGGTAAGGTAGGTAAGGTAGGTAAGGTAGGTAAGGTGGGTAAGGTAGGTAAGGTAGGTAAGGTAGGTAAGGTAAGGGAAGGTAGGTAAGGTAGGTAAGGTAAGGTAAGGTAGGTAAGGTAGGTAAGGTAAGTAAGGTAGGTAAGGTAGGTAAGGTAGGTAAGGTAGGTAAGGTAGGTAAAGTAGGTAAGGTAGGTAAGGTAGGTAGGGTAGGTAAGGTAGGTAAGGTAAGGGAAGGTAAGGTAAGGTAAGGTAGGTAAGGTAGGCAAGGTAGGTAAGGTAAGGGAAGGTAAGGTAAGGTAGGTAAGGTAGGTAAGGTAGGTAAGGTAGGTAAGGTAGGTAAGGTAGGTAAGGTAGGTAAGGTAGGTAAGGTAGGTAAGGTAGGTAAGGTAGGTAAGGTAGGTAAGGTAGGTAGGTAGGTAGATATTAGATAGATTCTTACTGTATGTATCCATGCACAAATATATACCTCTGGGGAATGACCCCATTATCCTATCGGGTGAACGCACTTCCTGCCAGGTTGCCCAGGAAGATCGCAAGCCTGGCCGGTGGCTTTGTCCAGGCAACATGGGGAGTTGGGGGTGCCAACTCGTCCATCACTGCGCCTCCAGAAGTTCCACCGAAGCATTTGCGTTTGACTCCGCGGTGTGGTTGGTGTTGCCCTCGTGCGATGCGATCGTGATGGCTCTCCATTCGATCCGAAGTCTATCACTTCCCACTCAATTTGACGGAAAATTCTATGCAGAAGGGAATACACCCACAGAAGCACTCACTCCACTCCAGTACAGCCAGGTGTTGAAATGGGCTTTGTCCCATCTGTTGCAGCCAGCCTCTGTCGCAATGGCCAACGGGCCAAGCACAGCTGCCAGCCGTAAGATTCTCATGCTGCCACGGCTCTACGCCATGTTGAGGGCAAAACACAGAAAATACAATAGCAATGTTCATACTGCTACATGTTTGAATGCGTGTTCATATCTTGGTCGTCAATGTCCAACATTTGGCAAAGTTGGTGAAAAGGGCTGACACATTGCCAAGACCAGCTTGGTTGCTGCAAAGAACTACTAAAACATAGCTGCCTTGAGTCCAACCATCAGGTGCAGGGCAATTTTCAGTACGTCTAGGCATTGCTGTTCATTTCCAGGGTCCACATGCTGAGGGTTCCCCAATTTGGTCAACTCCAAAGAAATCCGGCAGCCTTATCAGCCTCCTAGCATTTGGGCATGGCAGAAGGCACTGGGTCTACGGTGCAAGATGCATTCAGACGAATCATTAAGACCACAACCCCCACAGATACCCCACAGATACCCCACACTGCTCCAATAGGGTGCGAGCAAGACATTCCGAATTTGGAGCAGTGTGCGCAGCAATTTTCCATCACGGCAACATAACTCGGCACCGGGCCCACCATACACTTCCACTACATCATGCCATGGTCTGCTGTCACCTGTACCTGTGCCAACCTCACCAAAATTAAGCTTCACCAAAGATGTGCTATCTATATGGCACGGCAGGGGGATATCAGAATCATTACCAATCGTTACCAAATCATTACCAATCCATAAATTCCACCATCACCAAGTCGTGCTGACTGCTTCAGCAAGAACCAGGAATTCCTCCTTAGCCTTCATAAGGAATGGCCTTGGTGCAGCGTAGACAATCACCAAACAACTCGGTCAGATATGATTTTTTTTGGTGCATTTTTTTTTAAAACAATGCCATGTATACCATCCCCCAGTCACCATTTTTATAGGTGCTACGTTTACCATGCCCCATGGACAGGTCCCCTGGGCATCCGAGACGTCCAGCGACTCATCCGCGTCGGCAAAGACGGCCCAGCAGGCGGTGCCTGGAGATCCGTGCCAAGTGGAGACCGATATTATATAAGGTGTATATTTATGTATGATATATCTGATATATACATATGAGATCATATGATATGATGTGATATGATATGATACGATACGATATGATATAATATATATATAATAGAATATAATATATATATATATTATATATATATATATTATATTCTATTATATATATTTCATATATTATATATATGATGTCATATATATATATATATGATATCATATATATATATGATATATATATATATTATATTATATTATATTTATATTATATTATATATATGCTTATAATATATATTATTGTATATATATATTATTATTATTAATATTATTATTATGATTATTATTATTATATATATTATTATTATTATTACTATTATTATTATATATATTGCAAAGCGGCCCTATGTCCCTGCGGCAGCAGCCGCACTTTTGGCCAGATGGCTGAGGCAAGGTAAACCTCTGAATGTTTAGACCCCCTGTGGTGACAGTGCAATCAAAACTGCACTTTCACCAATCTGTATTGGGGTAGCGGAGTTTGGCCAAGGGGCCTTTGGGTCATGTCAAACCCTTGTGCCCTTCTCGACCGCATGGGTGAAAATTCATGCGAGTGAGATGGTCCTTCATCACAGCTCGCGTCTGTACTTTGGTAACCAGATCGGGATCGTTCGTGCGACCTGGCGTCTTCTGCACGTTGAGCTCCTTGGAGAACACCAAGTCCTGGAGCCATAGGTATCGCGCCTGAATGTGGCGCGACTTGCCCACACCCTTTCGCTCTGCAAGTGCTTTGGCGCTTGAGCTATCCACCCGCAGCACCATCGTCCCAGGGCGAATGCCCCAAAAGTCCACCACACTGCGGATGAACATGGCCTCTGTCACGCCACGGCACATCGAGTAGTACTCGCTCTCCATCGAGCTCAGTGCCACCACCTTCTGCGAAGCGCACTTGATCTGCACCACGTGAGCTCCAATGCGGATCACCGCACCTGATGTTGATCGGCGGGTTCGTAGGTCTCCCGCCCAATCGCTGTCCGTCATGACGTTCACGTGGAGCGTCTCCGGGTTCTGCATCTTGTAGACCCTCTTCATGTAGGGGACCTTCACCAAGTAGCGTGCCACCTTCTTCAGCCTCATCCAGTCAGACAATCTCGGTGTCTTCATTGCTGAAGCCAAAGTCCTCACCACGTGACAAAGGTCGGGTCGATCCACGCTCATATAGGCCAATCGCATCACCAAAGATCTGAACTGGGATACTTGACCTGGCTCCAATGGTGACTGTCTTTCTGCATCGATGAGGTCCTTCTCAGTGACCTTCTCTTCAGGAACATCACACCCTTTTCCTCCATCTTGTAGGTTGAAGGCCCGGATGATAATGTCAGCATGTCGGGCATCAGCTTCCACCTCAAGCCTGCACCCACCATCATCCGTTCCATCCGGCACATACCTCAACAGACGGTTGAGGAAGAATGTCTCGTTCTTCTCCGCGGCCTCACCCAACAAAGCTTCCCATCGAGCAGTGTAGCGCTCGTTCAGCACCTTGTCAAACCACTTCAAACTCTCCTTGCTGCCGGTCACCATGAAGTCATCTCCATGAACCAGTCCAAGCAATCCCTTGCTCTCCACTTTGAAGAGAGACGGGCAAAGTGCACAGAATGTTGCCCCATTTTTCCAAGCCACGACTGGTAGTCCAGCTGGAAGATCTTTGACGCATCCTGCGTCCCATAGATGCTTCGAAGCACCTTCCCCACCATAGGCTCCGTGTCGCCCTCCTGGACCTCGTCCTCCTCCGGCAGGGTCATGTAGATCTCCCGCTCGGCCTTTCCCATGAAATGAGCCCTCGATATGTCCCAGGTGCCCAACAGCTTGTCCGCCTTGGCATCCTTCTTCGTCATGAAGAGGCTCAACAGGGAAAACATTGATTCCACTGGGGGCGTAGATGAGAATGTGTCTGCCCCTCCAAGTTGCAGTTCTTTAGGCTTGGCCCTCTTGATCTCCTTGGCAACCAATCGGCATCGCACTTTGGGTCGAAGTGCATCGCCCTTGTTGATGTCCAGCCACTTCACCTTGAGTAGTGGCCCATGCCCCTCAGCTTCTCGAAGAGGCACTCGTTCGTAGACCTTCTCCCGGCGAAGCCACTCCAACTCTTCTGCCCGGCCTTGCTTCACCAGCTTCGGATCCAAAATGGCCCCCGAAGCGTCATCCATGTAGAGCTCGTCCATGAAATTGTCCATCTCGTGATCCCACTCCACAGCATCATCTGGAGATGGACCAGAGAACATCTCCTCCACGGCGCTCAGCTTGTGGTTCCTCTTCATCTCCAACTTCAGGCCTCTGAGGATGGCCTCCACCAGCTCCACAGGATACACCTGAGCTGCATGTGCTCGCTGTCCACCAATCAGCCTAACATGCCTGTGGATCTCCTTGCCCTTCAGCTTGTTCTCGCAAGTGCCCTCCAGCTCCTCAGCCATTGCACGGCAATTGGTCAGCCATAGCGTCTCTTTCCTGACGTAGGCCTCGTTCCCATCATCGTCCAACATCTTCATGTTGAATCTGCACATTGGGCTCTGTACCAAAAATGTGTCATCTCGGTTCACCAGCTCTTCGACTTCAGGCATCTTCCAGCTCGAGGAATCTCGAGGATGTTCATGCAGGAAGTAGCCTCCAACACTTGCCTGGGTCTTGCAGCACTGCATGGCTCGTCGAACTCGTTCTCGGCCTTGTTCTTCTTCAGCTTGCACCACCAATGGATCCCTCTTCCCATTCGAAAGCCTCCTCAAAGGACAAAATGTCGTGCATGGGGGTGATGAAGTCACCAGCAACGGCTGCTCCATCACGATGAGGTTCAGGGCTTCCTGGAAGTCCTCGTCCAAGTCAAGATCCCAATGGCGGCTGCCATCTGGTTTCATCTCTTCCAGATCAATGGCCACACCACGTCGTAGCCCAAAACGTTCAACTTCCTGGTTGATTCTGGCAGGCGAAAAACCTCCACCACATCCATGGCACCAATGTCCGCGATGATCTTCGCTGCCTCATAGCTTCCAATCACTGCCTCCATGGCCTTCAGGCTCTCTTCTCGCAAGGAGCTGTCCAGCTCAGCTTCCACTTCTCTGGACAGGTCCTCAATGTCCTGAGCTCCACCCTCACCACCTTTTCTTTTGGGTGAGGTCACTCTCTCCTCCAAAGGCACCTCAGCAGCCATAGGCGCTGCTGAACCTGAGCTCCCAGATGCCTCTGCCGGTACATCCTCTGCCGACTTCATCTTGGACTCAACCACTTGATCTTCTTCTCTCTGCTTCTTGATCTTCTCCTGCTCAGCCTGGTTCTTCTCCTCAAGGCATCGTTTGATCCTCATTCGGCAGTCCTCATTGTGCGCGATCTGCTGGAAGCCCAAGCCCTTGGTGATTGACTCACATCCAGGGCATTCTCGAGTCTTTCCAAAGGTCGCCAAATGCTCCCTTCTCACTGGGAAAGCTCGCATTCTGCCCCCTGATGGTTTCTGCCCGCTGGCACTCGGGGCTCCGATCAATGGGCCCTTGTCCACAGCCTCCTCACCATCTTGAGCTCCATCACGTACTGGTTCTCCTGGAAGTGCTGGTAGAGCAGGTTGTAGTACCACCGGCAGTTGTGCTGGGATCTGCTCTCCAACCTCCTGCATCTGCTTGATGTAGTCGTTGACATCCCAGGGCGAACCACGTAGTCCAGCTTCAAGTGGAAGCCACTTGTCCTCCTCTGCAAGGCTGTGGTATGAGCTTCCAACCACCACGCCATCTTCCGTCATTCCAAGGACACTGCCATAGCGGTTGTGGCATCCCAAGAACCTCGCTGGCTTCATCTTCTTGAGGTCTCCACGTCTCCCTTTTCCCACGGGCTTGATCATGATGCGCTCCCCAAACAGTGGCATAGGTCGGATCCACTTCTTGCCAGTCCGACGTTCTTCTGGGGTGCGTCCATCATGCCCAACCTTGAACCTGTTGGACTGCTCAGCTGCATACCTGGGGATCCAGGTCAATAAAGGGTGGCCCTCCGGGATCTTGGTGTTTAGCTTCTTCTCCAAGGTCATGATGATTGCCCGGATGCGCCACTTCACCTCCTTCACTGCAGCCTCAGCCTCACCGTTCGCCTTTGAGTCTCCCACGGGCGATTCCTCATTGATTGCCCGGGCCACGCACTTGGCATTCCGCGCAGCCAATGTCTTCAGCGACACCAATGCCCTATCATGCGCAAGTTTTGGTTCACGCGCGGGGTTGCTGCATCTCAACGGCGGTTGGTCTTCTTGGCTATGGTGGTGTCTCCTTTGTACTCAGGTATTGAAACTCTGCAGACTCATGATGGTGACAATGTCCGACTTGGAAGAGTGCTTGCCGCTCTGGCTCAAAAATTTTGCCAAGGACGTGCCTGCCTCAAGCCACACGAAGATGCTCACGGCCACCATCGCAGCTTGTCAAATTCGGCTGTGTTTGAACTTTTGCAAATCTTTCCGCCTGCCTGGGAGCGCCGAGCCCGCCGTCTTCTCTGGTGGCAAAGCATCGCCCGGCACCCTGGCGACAATGTGTCGCTACTGGCCACAGTTTTTGGACAATATGGCTGGGAAAATGGGCCGCCTATTGGGGTGGATGGGAGAGTCACTGCTCTTGCAAACCCATGGCTGCGGGAACTGGTGGAAGATTTGGACAAGTTGGGTGAGCCAAATTTGGTGGCTGACCAGCCACTGTCGATTTTTTTTCATCCTTGCAAAGATTTGTTTGTCAATCTTCCTATCAGGACCCTGCTGGTGCGTAAATACAGAGAGGAGTTGGCAGCGCTTGGACTTGCGCCAGAGGAGAATGCAGATGAGGTGGCGCCTGTGGGTCCGGCTCCACTTCGTTGTGACTGGATTGGTGCTGATGGGGCACAGTGTGGCTACACCGCGCAATCCACAACGGCCCTTTCCACACACAGACATCGCCTTCATGGCGTGCGCATCACTGCACGACAAATTGTGGTTTGCAATCAGTGCCCGTGGTGTCGTAGGATCTTTGCTTCCGTTGAGATTGCCAAACGTCATGCTCATGCCCGTGTCAAAAAAGGGCACTGCCCTCGACAAGGGGGGAATGCTGCTGGCATGGTGGAGCAATTGCGTCCCCCTCCAACTTTTCGATGTCCAGTCTGTCCTCATGAAGCAGTTGATTTGGAAACCTTGCAGACACATGTGGTGGGCCACGTCCCCGCTGGCCAACATGTTTTGCACCAGTACCTCATTGCGGCTCAGCAGTAGTTGGAAAGTAGAGACCGAGCCTTCAGCCATGGACTCTTGGTTCGGCGCCGCCCCCAATGGTGCAGGTGCTGAACGGCAGGTGCGACCTCGCACCGGCCGAAGCTCCAAGGACAATGAGCAGCTCTTGACTGCTGTGGCTCGCCTGACGTTGAAGAACGCAGGTCTGCCGCAACCTTGAAAGTGCAGTTTTTGTCACCTATATCCTGGCCAAGGAGGGTGCGTATGCTCAGGCTGCTTCGGCCGCCGGCCAGACATATGCGCAGAGAGCTCGCGCTGCGGGAAAGAATCACACCCTGGGACAGCCGTCTTCGTGGGTATGGGCTGCTTTGACCCAAGCCGCCTTGAAAGACGAAGCCCTGTCTGAGGAGAAGCGTGCCATGGTGAAGCAACATTGTGATTCTGTCACCGATCCGGCTGTGCTGAGCGATCAGGTCCTCTACTGTCGAGTGTCCAAAGTATATGACCAGACCAAGGTTCGTCTCCAGATCTCGGTCGCTCCAGGTGCTCTGAGTGATGTGCTGACTGTCTTGCAGGATGGCATGGAAAAAAGTGGAGGTTTGCGCAAAGATGGCCCAGCTCCTCGTGGTGCACTTGAAAGACAGATTCAAGAGATTATAGGTGAACCCGGCGTTGAGTGATGACCACCACCTTTTGAGCGGGCAGTGAGGCAGTTTGGTTTTCCATACTTTTGTGCTCGGGTGCTGCTGGGCATCCTTGCTTTTCAGTTCTTGATTTTCCGATCTCACTCTAGGTGCAGTGTTCTTGTGCGGCATCCGATTAACACTATGTTGGGTGCGCTGGATCCCCAGGCACCGTGTGAAGCACCCTGTCTGGCGCTCCGTTGGCGCCAGCGCGGCCAGGTGGATCACGGCCGACTGAGGTCTTGTTCCATTGTAAGTGCCTGCTTGTGCCTCGCCGTGGAGCTAGGTTTCACTCAGGTGCGGCAGAGATGGAGCTCCGAAGGCGCAGTGAAGTGAAGTGAACACCAATGCCCTCTCACCGTCAGACTTGAGGACAACCTCACGGTACCCAAGAAGTTCCAGGTACTTGGTCAAGATCTTCTGGGCTGCTCCATCATTGACGCCCTTCTTCTCCAACGCCGTCGCCAGCATCATTCCAGTGCGACGATCCTAAGCCACCAAATGCGGCTTTGAACCCTCGGCTTCTCCAAGGTAAAAATAGTCCATCACCACCGTGTCGACAAGGTCTCCTGAATGATCAACACGGCGATGTTGTTGTGATCGGCCAGTCGCAGCCAGGCACTCCTCACACCAAGACCTGTAAACTGCGTGTCCACTGGCTTCATGTTCTGCCCTCTCGGCAGGTGTAGGTGAAACAGGAGTCCACCCAGGATTTGCTGGCCTTGCTTCAACGCCTTCAGCGACTCCACGACCAGGTTCATCTTCTGGGGGATCCTCAAAGATTCCTTGCGGCGCATCTTCTACCGCACAAACATGATCTCTCGACCTTGACCTTGATGGGGACCTCAGTGCAGGCATCGGCGCATCTCCAAATCGTCGCCAAACTTGATCATCTGTCGGGTTGCCAGGTGGAGTTGCAGGGGAGTTCACACCGTCTGCAGTGCGCTCCTCCTTCAAGTAGAAATTGTACACCCCTTTTTCCTCCAGCACTGGGATGAGCCCTTCTCGTCCATGTTCCTGGACTGCCTCGACATAGGCTCTCTCCAATGCCTTGTAGATGGGGTGCGACAAGGGGATGATGTCTCCTCCACCTTTTGCCAGCCATGAGCAGTAGCCCTTGCCGTGCACCTTCGATGCACTCACCAAGATCTTGTGGACATCCGTCACCTCTCCATGGATCTTCCTCCTCATGTCCTGAGTGTCAACCCCCCTGATGGTTGCCTCCCCATAGCCTCTGATGATCTCACCTGATGCCGTTCTCATCTTCAGGTCCGAGTGCTCCTCAACGTCATAGAGCTCCTTTGGGAAGACTGTGACAGAGGCTCCAGTGTCGAAGTTGCACCGAATCCAACCTTGATCTTCCAGTGCGCTCACATGGGTCATCGAAGACTGCCGGGATCTCGCTGGCGATCTGCTCCTCGACTCGCTCCATTGACTGTCATCTCGGCTCCTGCTTGCCTCCCTCATGGAGTGATCTTCGCACTGCACCGTCACGAAGTCCACCCTTCTCGGCCCTGTCGATGGTCTTGCCGTCGATGTAGGCCTCGTCGAGGAAGAAGTACCACCACCAGGTCCTCGTTCAGGGTTCGGAGATGGTGTCTTCAGCTCCAGGGTGCAAATGTCCAAACCACCTGCATCATTCGGTGGCTCCGGCTCGGCCTGCTCCACTGAGTTGGCATTCCCCTTCCCTTGTTTGGGGGACTGTTTGGACTTGCCCTTGCCCTTGTTCAGAAAGGAGTGACAGTCGGCCTTCTTATGCCCCTGCTTCCCACAGTAGTTGCAATTGCCGTTGAACCTGACTCCATCAGACTTCTTGGGGCTCCCCTGAGAAGACTTCGGGGATGAAGGCTTTCCTCCTCCTTTTCCACCAGGCTTGGACCAGCAGTCACGACGCTTGTGTCCAACCTTCCCGCAATTGTCGCAGGTGCCCTCGAACTTCTGGGTCATCTTGTTGTTGTTCCGACCTTTGCCCCCTGACACCACCAGCGAACTGATACTTCCGGAAACTGCTTTGACCAAAGAGTCAACGTCCATAGGGGTCGCACCTGATGATGATGTCGGTTTGGCAAAGTTGCTTGATATGGTCAGGCGACTTCCGGTCTTGGCCTCCATGTAGTTGGAAACTTCCTGCTCCATCTCGTCGAAGTTCCGAAACCTCGTGTAGTTCAGCATGAGGTGCGTCTCCAACTCTTTCGGAACCAGCTTCTCCATGGCGTTCATGGCCAAAGACTCGGGAAGTGCCTCACGTGCACCAAACTGGTCACGTTTGCGGTCATATCGTGACCGAAGGGCTTTCCACCTCTCCAGCGCCCCTTGCAAGGTGTCATAGGTGGCCCGTTCAGGGTTCGTCAGAGCCTGCAGCATGACCCGCTTACGAGACCCTGTGGATGGGTCAAAGCGCCTGTGAAGAAGGCGCCATCCTTCCAAGCCATTGCCCGTCGGGACGTTCTCGATGAGGTCGAATGGAGCTCCTTCTGTTGTGGCCCTCAGCACCGTGTAGAGCTGCTTGGAGAACTCATCCACCTCCTCCCAAACATCATTCAGGTCAGCTGCCATGCCGAAGTTGTTGTCCACCTCAGTCTGCGTCACCTCTTTGTCCATCGAGGCCGCCCATTCAAGAGCTTCTCTGCTCTTTCCACCGAAGACCCCACTCACGTAGTCCTCGAGCTTGATGGCCCACGGTCTGAACTTGTTCTCGGCGTCATCTCCAAGAACTTGAGGTCGGCCAAGTCCTCGACTGTCGATCAGGCCCTTCGGGCGGCTCATCTTCGTAAGGGCTTCCGGCAGATCCGTCTATGCTGCCAGAACCTCTCCAACTTGCACCGCTTGGGCTCCACCTCCATGGGTCGGCGAGTGGAACTGTTGCTGCTGCTCAAAGGTCGTCAGCCGGTCTCGAAGCTGCTGATTTTCCGCTGCAGTCTGCGTCACCTGTTGCTGCAGCTGTTGCATCGCAGTCACCACTTCCTCCAGAGTTGCCATCGCCCACAACCAATCCAATCACCACCAGGTAGGCCTCGAAGTAGGCTGCAAGCCCGATCACCGCCAAGCCCACGGTGATGTAGACCCTCCACTTCCAAGGGCTCTGTCTCCTGGCCGAAGTGCTCGAACCGAGGATCAGCGGCCCGGATGTCGCCACCAGGCCCTTCTGCCTGGCAGCACCAGAGCGCGCTACCATGCAAAGCGGCCCTATGTCCCTGCGGCAGCAGCCGCACTTTTGGCCAGATGGCTGAGGTAAGGTAAACCTCTGAATGTTTAGATATATATATATATATTAGATATTATCATACATATTATATATTATTATATATATTATATATTATATATTATATATTGTATATTATATATTATATATTATATATTATATATTATATATTATATATTATATATTATATTATATATATTATATATTATATATTATACATTATATATTATATTATATATATTATATATTATATATTATATATTATATTATATTATATATTATGTATATACATAGATAGAGATAGACATATAGATGTCACATATACAAGGTCATCAAACATGTATGTCTATTAGATATGAGTTATGTTAAACTAGATGTAGGTAAAATTGTTAGCTATTATTATATTATATGTTGAAGATTAGATGTTAGATTGTTGAACGTTGAATAGATATAGATAGAATGATATACAATAGCCAATAACTTACCATTTGGGGATTGTTATAAACTATGCAAGTTAATCATAGTTAATCATAGTCAATCGAGGTTCATGGGCTTATCACATTGGTCATGGCATTAAACTTGGTATTAAACTTGGTATTCACAATCATCTGTAGCTGCACAGGCATGCTCCGTCCCCTGAGATCCCTGCAATAAATATCACCAGGGACATTGTTGTCCTGGTGGGATTTGTGCCACGGATCTGGGACGTTCCAAACATCCATGGTGCATAACATCAACCATACCCGATGATTGTATGGTTTATATAGTATATATCATGTATACATTATACATATATATATTTATTTATGGGTATGGTTTATACTGACAACATCTCTATGGTTTATATGTTTGTCATGTTGTCCAAACTTAGAAATGATGAGGCAGCCGAGGCGGCGTGTGCATGGGATAAAACATACTGTTCCTCAAAGGAAAGTAGAACGTTCAGCAACAGAGCAACAGAGAGACACAACTTGACCATGGCCCCAACACCACCCAGGTTCCCCTACCAAGTGCTGGACCAGGGCCTCGAGGCAGGTGCGGGTGTATAGGTTTAATGTGTATATCATTGTATATCATCACCACCGCCGCCGCCACCAGCATCATCATGATCATCATCATGATCGTCATAATCATCAACAACAACAACAACAACAACATCATCATCATCATCATCATCACAATCATCATTTGTATATTTCAATACATGTACCTGTGACACTTTCACATTGGCCCACATCTGGGCAGCTGACGCTGTTGCTGTCGCCCAGGCAATCTTCCATCTGTGTGCATAGAGTATTCCCCATCGCCAAATTTGGTAGCCTGGAAGCCAGAGACCAAGTCGCTGTTTTTTTGGCAAATCTCCGGCTGAACAAATCCAGTGGGACTATCTTCCAGCAATCCCCAACATCAGCTTTGGTAAGCGAAGTGGAGCTGCAAGAGTTCTGAAGAACCATGGTAGTCACCCGTGAATTACGAAACTATTGACAGCAAGGTAGTTGCTGCTCCTTTACAACCCAGAAGAAGACAACTCCTAGACTCTCTTCGAACTGCGACGCTGATGCACCAGGATTTTTACTGGAGTTTTCGCATGAAATGGTCCAGTGAACGTGTCCTTTTGCAGCATTTGATTTTCGGCTCACAATCTGAGATCAACGCTGTTGTGTTTTCTGCCTGAGTTCTGATGAATGCATAATCTTGTTCCGGCCATTGCATTTCAACGGCTATCTGCCACTGTCTAGTGACATAATTTTGCCAAGGGATTTTTTTGATGTGCACCAAGGGTTGGTGAAATGTCACGTGGTGAAATGTCCCATTCAAACACCTCCCGGACTATGAAGGACTTCGGGGGGAATTCCAGGAACTGGTGGCGTAAGTGGTTGGGACTATGCACCATTGAGACAGCCAATGACTCCGCAGTTGGCACTGCAAATACAATTCTGCCCTTGTGAAGAGGCGAGGGGTCCTGAAAAAGAGGAAAGAGAGATAGAGAGTGGAGGGATTCTTTTGAAATCAATAAATTGAGTGGATTCTAGAGTCCATGAGAGTCCCCAGAAAAAATTGTTCGCGCTGCTCTCTTCCTGGGCTTGGGCAGCCTTTGGGCCTTTGGTCCCCCAGCCACTTCGCCGGAGCAAACTTTCCGCCATTGGCTTTTCCTCCTTGGCCATGCTGCAGACGATCTTAAAAAATGGGGGATTTGGGCAACACGAAACAAGAAAGAAATGGATGTTTCAACAACTTGAATCTGACTGGTATTGATTCTTGATTGCTGCAATTTCTCCGCATCCCCAAAAAAAAGGAGTTGACTTGCAGTTGATCATGGGCATAGTTGATCATCCTGGAAAAGTGAGGGACTACAGTGACATACAGTGACTACAAGGCAGCCCAAACATTGAAGCTGGACACGGTGTGTACCCGCACCGAGCACACGGTGGCCTCCACCGCTGGGTTCGAAGCTCTGCTCCAGCGGTCTCTTTTGACCTGGAAGCACCGCAACGCCGTGCCGCCAATGCCACCAGGCACGGTGATTCGACTGACGGACTTCTGAAAGATCATGAAAGTGCATGAAAGTGCATGAATATCTTGTAAGAGTTGGGGCGCCAAGACATGGCAAGACTACAAAAATGACCATGAGAGCAAAACATCCACTGTCACGTGCTCTTGCAGTTTGTTCGAATTGAACTGATGCAACGTTCATCGACGAGTAACCATTTTAGTCAAAAATCTTGGACATGACATGTTTGACATGTTTCATTAGATTGGTTTACGGGAAAATGTACAGGAAACCCCCATATTGAATGGTAAAAACATGTAAAAACTATGGTTTCCTGTAGATTTTCCCGGGAAAAACCAATCCAATGAATGTTTCATCGTTTTTCCAGGTCTCCCCACTGAAGGTATTGAACGTGCCACCTTTGGGCCCTGCAGCCTTCGCCGGGGCAAATCCCTTGAACGTGGCTGGGCGCAGGGCGCCCGTGCCGCCCTTGCCGCCCTTGCCGCCCTTGCCCTGGCTGAAGGTATTGCCATAGGCAACGCTGGGCGCAACTCGAGGCTCCTGCGGCAGTTTCCATGAGTCATGAGAGGTTTCAGGTGATGTGGATGGCGAGAATTAACTTTGGATCGAAAGAATGGCTGAGGATCAATGAACTCAAAAACCAACAGACTCACCATCCAGATCATCCAGCACTACTTCTCGACTAAAGGACCTTATATGATGAGTCATGTGTATTCATTTGCATGAAAAAAGTCCATCGATATCTGCTATATGGCCACTACCAAAACTTGCTTCAAGAATCGACTGTGTTGATAACCCGGTCTCAGTACCCCCTGTGTCACATGGCCCTGGTTGAGTACTGCCCCTTCGATCAGTATACAGTAGGCGTGCAAATCTGGAGTCCCCAATATGCTAACGTCAAGGATTGCTAAGCCAAGCCATTTTGGGCCCCACAGAACTTCGTTGCTGCAAACCAACTCAGTAAATTTGATCATCCAAGACTGGGCTCCTTGTAGACATTACTGGAGGGCGCACGGTATGCGTTTCCTGGTGATGCCTTGCTTTTTCCTGGGCCAGGGTGACTTGTCATAGAATTTTTCATGGTGGATTCACCGACTTCTCAAATTATGGAATACCCTCTGATAATTTAACATAGCCATAGAAAATCACCATTTTTAATAGGTAAACCATCTATAAATGGTCCATTTTCCATAGCTATGTTGGTTTACCAGAGGATACTCCAAAACTCAAGGAGGTTTTTGTAATTTTTTACGAGCAGCTCAAGATGCTTTTGTGTTTGGAAAACCTGCTGAAAAGACCGCAGCAACTGCAGTTGCATCAGTCCTTGAAAACTACCAAAACTTGGGCGGTTGATAGATGCTTATGGAGATTAACTATCTCAAGAATTGAGGTGGTTGATGAAGGTTCGCCCCACTTAGGAACTAAGTAATAAGTGGAGTTATGGCAGTTATGGCCCAATTTTAACTGGCATAACCCAAGGATGGGAGACTTATTCACCATGCTTGTTCAGTTATGATCCGTGGGATGATCCTCCTGGATAGTGTGGATAGTGGATGCCAAAGGATATTACATATACATTTATAATATTATATACATATAATGTGTATGTCTATGTGTATGTATATATATATATACATGCATATAATGTGTATGTGTATATATATATGTATATATGTATATATATGTATATCTATATATATGTTTATGTACTCTTTATATATATATACATACATATATAATCATATATATATATATATATATATCTGCCCATTATGTCCCATTCAGCAACCACTTTCCAGTCCTTTTCCAACCGTTTACCTTGGGGTTGCCCGGATCGCCTGCGCTCTTGGGTTTCTCAGGTGCTGGAGGCACTGGCAGGGTCCCTGCGTAGCCATCCTTGGCTGACAATGGGATCACCAAGATACACAGATTGATACCTTTGGCTTTGGATATCTATAAATATTATATATATATACATATGGGTATTTACATATGTATAGTATATTATAGTATAATGTATAATCAGGGAAACCTTGAGGTACCCTTCAAGTGTGTACCCTCTTTATGGGGGCAACCTTAAGCCTAGGTATAGACCAGGTATATACCTCACTCGTATGGGAGCAGTATGGGATGCTTATGGTATGTCCAACCACACTAGATGATGCGCCGACGGAACCGCAGCGAAACGTGCATATTTCACAAAATTACCCGAGATAAGTAAGTTGAACAAGGGCAAAGACAGCTGTTGCTAACAAATGGGATGAACGCAGCATCAAACATTGCCCGACATGTCAGATAGCCAACGGATACCCATCTCATCAAGACGCCTGACTCAGGCTCACCATACACATACAATCTTGACAATTCTGCAGTACCGTACATACATTAGAATATTACTTGTTGGATACCATTGGACCTTCCAGAGCAAACCTCAGCTGATGGAAATATCTTTGGCAAAAAAAACATCTGCTTAGGGCGGATCATCCACCCTCGAAAAATCTTCGCCACCATGATTTGGGGGCCAGTTTTCACCCCCGAAATACGATGTTTGTGCAAACCAGGAAAATCCCAGTGTTTTGGGCTTTCTGGGTTCCAAAATTGCCAAAAACGTGGACAAAAAAAAAAACAATATTTTGAGCGTACGGGAGGTGTATGGGATAGGGATTATATGGGATTATATAGCAATTGTGACCTCTGTTTGATGTTCATTCTTTTCTGAATGACCCTGCTGACTCGGTGGATGCTACCGGAAACGGCATAACTAAAACTAGGGACCTGCGTCAAAACTAGACATGGATCAACCTGCTGGGTCCCCAGTTCTGGCCTCGATCGCCTGATCTATGATGATGAGGCCATCTGGTGGTTGGCCTTAACGCTGCATACCACGTGAGTTGATTGTATTTGGGGGTACAATGGGTGCAGGGATAACCAAAAACAGTGATTGTTTCATGTCCTACAAGTGGTAAATCATGAGCCAAAATCTCACGAAGTAGTTGGAAAAAGCAAAAAACAAAAGATGACAATGGTACTGGTCATACCACTTCAAACATCTTTCACCACCATTTGTGGAACGAGAGGTTCAGCATGCATCTGGATGGGCATCCCTAGTCTCACGAATCGTGGTGAGACGTCCCATGTCCCGCCTTCCTGCGTCAATGGCAGAGGCAAAGCACCAGCCTCCCCGGAATCAGTACTGGCTCACCACGTCAAAGTTATGCCAGTTATGCAAAGTCGAGACCAGCCGCACTCATTTTTGTGCTTGAAAAGCAAGAAAAAAAAATTAAAAAAATAGACTATAGAACCCAACTGTCTATAATATTGTCCTGGTACTACCGAAGCTTGCTGGTTCAGGTCTTTTTGACCCCAGCAGTGGCGAAGCGCTCGGAGGCGCCTCAAAAAGGGCATGGAAAATGTCCCGGCAGAGGTCTGACCTTAGGACGTCATGGGCGATTGTTTGCTGTGAATAGCCTTGGCTTTGCTGCACCAAAGTCGATTCAAGAATCTTGGTGTTGGTAAATAACACCGACCCCCAACCTGGCCTTTCAGTCAATGTCAAACATGGAATATCCACCATGTTTAGATTGTGATCCTTTACCAATGGGGTTGCAACCTTCCTAGGCACCCTCACGGAAGAGCTTGCTCCAGTGGTAAGTTGCCTTAGCATCGAGGAGATTCACAGGGGCTGGTATTTACCATATGTCTTTCCGAAGTCTTTCCCTTCTGTAAAACCAATTGAATTCATTGTCAAAGCGCTGTGAACCCAGGGACCCGCACATTGGGACTGCACCTCCCTCAAGGAACAGGCCACCCAAGCCTTCACAAAATCCTCCACCTCAGGTGACAAATCTACCAAGCTTACAATCCTTGAGTGGTCACAAGTTCCCAGGAGCCAAGTCACTGGATTTCCCTCGCCGGTCACTGTAGCAGCTTCTTTTCTGGCTGCCTGGAGACCATGTCGATGATGAGAACACTTTCCGGAAAAATGTGTCTCTAAAAACAACAATACCCAAAGTCATTGAAGTATCTCTGATGGTCGGGAATGCAGCCGCTACTTTCCCACCAGAGCAAGAAACTTGATGTCGCCCAAAACCCCTGGAGATGGTCAAAATCACATGAAAATCCCATCAGCTGCCAGTGGTGGCAGATGGCTTGTGATGTTCAGAATTCTCCCATGGCCAGTGAACTGGGATGGTCACTTGCCTCCATGGCATTGTAAATTCGGGTCTTCTGTTGCTTGTCTTCGATCTGGCAGCCAAGTCACGAGTGATGGGAGTGAACAGGTGGGTGTCTGTGAAAAGGGTAGAAGATTATCCTAATCATAAATAAAGGGAAAGTGCTATGTCTAAATATTATATATATATAGTTACATGTATACATATGTGATCATATATACATATATATATATGTATCTATGTATGTGCAAAAACTTATATATATATAGCTTTTGCCAGTACCCACATGTCTCTTCACAGCGCCACGGCCGCTCACCCTCTCGAAGAGCGTATCCCACAGCATCGGAGCAAAGCGTTGCTCCTGGCAGCGTCACCGGAGTGGAATTGGAACTTCTAACTGATAACTCCAGAGTACTCAGTACATCTTAGTACTTAACTCACTTCAACTCACTGGAAATTCAAGCAATAAAGAATGATATCAGGTAATCAAGACTATAATTTAGAGGGATTGTGGCCAATACTCATGGAATAGTGCAGTATTCCAGGGGTTTTGCACTAAAATCCTGATGATTATGCAAGGTTGAGTCAAAACTGCTGGGTCATTCTCGTGTTCGGCGCGACACAGAAACTGACCGACGTGTTTCTACTTTGCAAAGAGATGCAAGACAGAGCAAGCGGTTTCCAAGGGGTGAAAACAAAGAGAATGGCTGAAATCTGCTTACAACAAACATCAACATGTGGCCATCGCCATCCTCCCCTAAAAGGCTCCTCAAAGGCTCTATCGTGGGCACTTAGAACCTCTGGGCGGGTTCCCGTTGTGGTACACCGTTGTGGTGGAAAATGGGCTCCAGCCCAATCCCAAGGCAAAAAAATCCTTCCCAATCCTGAGGTCTATGGGGAAAAGTCCACAAATTCCGATAGGGAATTGCAATCAAAATCGATAAAAGCTCTGCAACACCTCTCAGTTGATACTGAAAATAAGATAAAATAAGCACTTTCCAAGGCGCATTGTCCTGCGATCTGTTGGTTCTACTGGTAGATTAACAGGTTGAATCCCCACCCAATGCCCTCGGCACCTGCTGCTCAAAGACCACCTGCGGCACCTGATCCACAGATTTCAACCGATGGAGTTTACTCAGTTGGTCAACGGGCGGAAAAGAAAATCATGGAAGAACCACCTGGAAACACTTGGTTCTCCTGCAAGATCTTCATCGTTCAATCAACAGTAATCAACATATACCATGATTGGAAGCAGAAAAGACGTACAAAACAACCATAAATCATCGACTAAACAGTTGCAAGCCACTTGCCAGCTGCTCAAAGAATAAAATCCAAACAACCCCGAAGTCCATATGCTTTTTTGATCCTCCTGACACAACACACAACAACATTCTCCTGTGAACAGGTTGTCCAAGCTATACCCTGAGGCTGTCATTAAGCTGCCCCAACATGCTGCAGGATGTAGGGCGGAAAGAGCTCCTTCACTCCAGCATCGACCACCTGAAATACGTTCCACCAGGGGGACCCACGCGGGGGACCCACGTGGCTAGGAATCCAGCCATCCCCAGCCATCCCCAGCTCTGCTTCCTTGGAAGCCCGACCATCAGGAAATCCACCTGCATCAGCCATGGTCGCTCCTTCAATGCCTGCCAGAAATCACCGGCTCTGATCAGGGTTGGACGATGTCGGATGCTGGTTCAATCATTGCGCCATGCAATGACCGGACATCACGAAAGTGACCAGCCCCGAGCCCAGCCCGGTGCCTGAAAGAGAGAGGCAAAAACGTGGTCGGCATATTCCTCGACGAGTTCTTGCCTTGGAGCCACGCCCATGCCGCCATCATCAGCTCCCAGCTCCCAATCATTGAAGCAACCGTCGAGACTGGGCCTCCGAACCATGGCTTCACATGGAATTCCAGGTTTTTTGCTGCATTGCGGAAGTACTGCTTCACCCTGCGATCCCAGACAAGGCCAGGGCGGCCAGAGACACACGACCTGTGATGACACCTCTGATGCAACTGCAGGACCATGCGGAAACAAAAAATGAGTACGGACGCCGACATAAAATTATGACGAACATCATTTGGTGGTGGGAGTGTGCAAAAATGTGGTATACTCCAACTCCACCGGTTTATCATCTTTTTCCCAATGAAACCTGTAGACCGCATTTTCAGACACGCTCATATGTCAATTCAGGTTTGCTTTAGATAAGCTGTGTCCAATGATGTGAAAGAGATGCTGTGCAACGAGGAACTACATGCCAAAACCAGGTGTGTTTGCATGAAAGTCCTGCCCCAGGTCTAAAAGGCGTGCCCTTCCCACAGCTGAGTTCCAACAAAGTACACAACTGGAGAACAAAACCCAGCAGATGTCTTCCATGGACATCGACAGCTCGTGTGTCACGTCGTGTGACACGTGTCACGCCGCACCTCTTCTCAAGTTTGGCCTGGTCCCATTCGGTTTCCTGTGGAAGGATCGGCTCCAAGGCCTTAGTCCGGGAACCACTCCGGTGGTCCCCTGGTGGTCCCCTGGTGGTCCCCTGGTGGTCCCCTGGTGGTCCCCTGTCCCATGGCATCCCAGGTGGACACGCCTGGGTGACCGCAGCTGACAGCTGATCCTGCGATGGGTCGCCCTTGAGTGTTGGATACCAAGTTGGGAGATGCCGGGAGTTTACGGAGTTTACAAGTGTTGGGTCTAAAGGTTGTGGGACCTTAAATTTTGACTGGTTCATCATGTGCACAAGCCCATCTGGTCAATGTTTACAGGAAGGCAATCATGTCAAAAAGAATCCGAGGCGAAAACTAGTGTAGTTCAGGAGAGCGAGTTTGCAAGTCCCGTGCCCTTGCCAAGGAGACCCACATGTGAAGCCACCAAAATCGATTTGAAGGGCTGATTGAGCATCGAAGCAGAAATGGATCTTTTCCTCTCGACAACAAAAGAATGCAAAGAAATGGGCGGATTTCAAAGGCCTTGTGGTTGCCTTGTGGTTGGGCATCCCCAACATTCCAACCTGCATGGCCGCCCTGGTAACCCCTCCTCCTGCCAGTTGCCATTGCTACCATCCCCGCCTTGCCACCTGAGGTTTTTTGGCGGGCAACAATGATTAAATCGGTTGAAATGGGGTTGAAATGGATCCTTTTTTTAATACAACTACTCCACCCACAGAAAAGCGTTGACATTAAAATGTCCTGATATATATATATATATATATATATATATATGTGTATATATATATACACATATATACATATATACATATATACATATATACATATATACATATGTACATATATACATATGTACATATATACATATATACATATATACATATATACATATATACATGTATACATATATACATACATACATATATACATATATACATATATATATATACATATATATACATATATATATATACATATATACATATATATATATATATATAATTACTATATATGTATATAATTATATATATATACATATATGTATATAATTATATATATAATTATATTTTTTCCCTTCGGCCCACTGCTGCTTGACGCCGCGTATTATATATATATATATGTATATACACGGGTACATGTAGTGACATCTTTTTGGCACATTTACAAGCAGGTTAAGTGTCAGACTAACTGACAGGTATTCTAGCACATCGATTGACACTCGCATTTATTCTGACATATTGAGTACATCGGGATTGCGGTGAGATCCAGTGCAATTCGAAAGGACTGCGAGAGTGGATATGGTGGGCGCAGTAGAAAGACAGTGCAGATAAAATCTAGAGACCCTCATCACGGTGGGGACAAAACATTGATCTTAGTTTTCATGTAAGCATCATTTAACTAACAAAAATGATGATTTTTACCCGCCAAAACAAAAAATGGCGAGTTGCTTCGGCATGGCCGCAGGGCGCCGTGGGCTTCCACTGCGAGCCACAGAGCTTTGGGCAGTGTCCAATCCGTATAGCCACAGACTTCAAAGCTATGTTTGGGGATTTTAGGGGATTCAATATAGGGGATGTTAGGGGATTTTAGGGATTTTTGGGGATTTTAGGGGATTTCAAGACTCTTGTTCATCTGCTTCTCTGCACAGCTCTGCACAGCAGCCAGCGCCGCCATCTTTTTTCGCATTGGCTCAGATATCACAATAGTACATTGGCCGAAGCATCTAAGATCTGCGGTGGCAATGGCACGGCCGCAGTGGCGCAGTGCGGCTGTGCGCTGGATGATCCTTTACATTGAGGTGCATTTCTTGTAGAGACATGGCCCATTGGCAAGTTCTGTATTCAATGACTGGGTATGGTGGAAAATCTACACGAAACTATGGATTTTATCCATTGATCCGGATCACGGCACGAATCTCCGTGACGCTTGCGGGTCATCCATGTCTGAGGCCCAGCTCTACAAAGTTTGCAGGGCCTGGCTCTAGATTCAGGGCTGCATTTCAGGTTCCATACTGCGTGGTATACATAGTTTGGTTGTACATTGCTGCGTTTTTACATACAATATACATATGCATATACATTTGAATATTTAGAACGTAAACGTTCATATATGTGCATACATATGTATACATATGTTCAGTGTCGTATAGTTGAATAGATATGTTCATTGCCGGATAGCTAAAGATAGACAGAGGCATCTATGCAATATGTAATATCTGATGTATCTACCTTTAGCAGCAATATAGCAATGGATAAAAATGTGTCGGTTCCTCAGCTCCCAGATCAAATCATGTCCCCAGCTATGGATCAACAGTTTGCATTTCCGGTCATAGATGTGACCCAAAAAAACATTCATAAACGAAGACAATGGGGAACCTACAAGCAGAAATGGTTTGTCCAGGAACGCTTGTACATGACTTCAAAAGAAGCTTATAGTCTCAGGATAATTGAGTTCCCCTGATGAGGTTGTTTTTGCAGATTTTTTGTCAGAACCTTCTGCAACTGGGAACTTCTCACTCAAACCTATCTTGCAAACCGATTGATTGGCACATGCCCATTTTGCAAGTGCCAATCCAAGTCGTTGGGAGAATTGATTGGCACATGCACCTGGCCATGAAACATATGAAACAATGGTATCCGATCCAATCAGCGATGGGCTTACCCAATAAGTAAAACAAATCACCCAAAAGTCTGCCTGTGAAGGCCCGGCTTTGTGGCACATGGCACGTCGCATTGCCAAATCATTTCACGTAGCGAGGGGGCCGCGGCGCGTCAGAAATTCACACCACCGAGGCTTCGTCGTCCAGGCTTGCTGCGTCGGCACGTCTTCTTCCGCATCCTGGACGCGGCCAGGGTGATGCAGAGACACTTCACCAGAGGGTGAAATTGGCAGAATGAAATCATCTTAACTCCCTGTTCCCTGTCAGGAAAGTAAGTTTCGAAACAACCAATCCAAACTGCAGGTGATTTTCATCTTGCCCAAGCGGGCAACCGAACAGCCTGAAGCTTCGCGAAACGCCGAAATGAAGCATGGGTTGTACTTCCGACCCAGTTCTCGCTTCTCAAAGACTTTTCAAATCTGTCAGATACCCCCTCTTCTTTTTATCTACTCACCGAAAGATCTTTGCGGCATACCTATGAGCCAATCCACCAAAGGCCAATTTGATGAAATCCATGGGATCCATGGGATCCACCGGGCTCGCCGGGCTCGCCGGGCTCGCCTTGCCAGAGCAGCCCTGGCAGATTCCAAGCTCTTCCGTTGCCGTCGCTCCTGGTCCATCGCCTCAACTCCCGTCTGGGGGTACCCCTTTATGGCTAGATGGTTTATGCTTATTTCATGGAAAATATTGGAAAATCAAAAAAAATGATAACTGGGGGTACCCCCATGACTAAACGGAAACCTCCAAATGGATCCAAATTGAAAATTATGGAAAATTCAGCACTGAAAAACGAGTTCAACAACGCCGCAGTGAAGCTTACTGACAGTGACACAGTTACTTTCGGACTCCCCACCTGACAGGCACTCTCCTCCGCCATCCTGAAAAACGGCTGCTTCAATGGTCCAAATATCAGCTATCTGATGCTATCTGGGTGTCTCAAACTGACACACACAAAGCCTTGGCATCTGCTCTTTTCACGTTCAACAGACAACAATACTGCCTCAAAATCTTCTAAGGGTAAATTGTGTTGGCCCTTCAGGGTCCGTTGTAATGATTCATTATATATGTCCTTAGGACATCTTAGGACTACATTGTCCAAGACTGCATCAAACCAGGGTTGAATCAAGTGGCTTCTCACCCTGGGCCACATACATCAGGAGGAGCTCCCGCTTTTCGCTCTTGGTCAAGGGAAAATCCCAAGCAATGCCAGTGTCCACACACCTGGTGCCAAGAGATCCAAGAGGTTGCAGGACGCGAAAGGGCACAAGACTTGAACACTTTGCCGACTTTGCCTCCCAAATATTGATGCAAACAGGTTGAATTTACACACCATATCCTTCACAATTCAACCTGTTAACTTCACAAATATTCCGGAGGAAACAGCTCAGAGTCGCCTCACAGCTGAGAGGCGGAACATGCTCGGTCGATCTTCCAACCAATTTCGGAAGGCCTCGGCTGTCTTCACCTGGCTCCCCGGCTCCCCGGCTGGGCCTAAAACTGGATCCCTTACTTCGACATCACGAAGTCTGAACTCTCCAAAACCTCAATGCAAAACTCCAAACGCACAGGCCACATCACAACGGATCCTCAACATTCAACATCTAACAATCACCCCATGAAAACGACACCCTGCAGCTCAAGATTGCGGGGAACCGCCTCAACCTCCGAGTCAGATACGCTGGGAGAGGATGCACGGGAGCTGGCAGCCAACTGTCCTAAATTTGGGTGCTTCAAAACGGATACATATGTATACATACATACATACATACATACATACATACATGCATGCATACATACATACATACAGACAGACAGACAGACATACATACAGACATACAGACATACAGACATACAGACATACAGACATACAGACATACAGACATAAATTACCTTACGTTACGTTACGTTACATTACAATACAATACAATACAATACATACATACATACATACATTACATACATTACATACATTGCATACATTACATTCATTACATTCATTACATACATACATTACATTACATTACATTACGTTACGTTACGTTACATTACATTACATACATACATTACATACATACATACATACATACATTTATTTATGTAATATGTGTATATATATATATACAAATATATGTATTTGTACATATATATATACATATCATATATATATACATATCATATATATATACATATCATATACATATGTATATATACATATTTGATGGCAACCACAAATGGGTACCAAACGGACCCACAGACTTCTCCATCACAGAGTTC
This sequence comes from Cladocopium goreaui, assembly GCA_947184155.2. Lineage (NCBI taxonomy): Eukaryota > Dinophyceae > Suessiales > Symbiodiniaceae > Cladocopium > Cladocopium goreaui. Next base: position 22,833 of record CAMXCT020006560.1, on the reverse strand, counting down.
TCCAATTGATGGCATATCTCCGGCGTCCTCGTCCAGAGAAGGAGGCCCGCCTCGAACGTCGCTTTTTTCTCTGCGCCATTTGGCGTCTCGAAGCTTCCTTTTCACTGCTTTCAGAAGCCTTGAGCAACAAGACAAACAGTTGGGTAGGCAAGCATGAGCCGTGCATCTTTAAAACCTGTTGAAAAAGTGTGACATAGACGGCATAGACATCATAAAGTATAGAAGCAACTAAAATCATCTTGGAAACAAGCACAAAGCATGGTGTTTGAAACAGCCAGCCCCACAATGCAAAACCTATAGGACCTATAGATTTCACAACATTAAGCACAGTCA
>CAMXCT020006560.1:0-17500 GCA_947184155.2 Cladocopium goreaui | reverse complement strand
CATCGATTGCACCATATAGCTTCTGGAGTAGAGGTCGTGGCAATTGTCGGCCATTCTGAAGGATCAGGTGTAAAAGTGAAATTCTTCGAAGTGGTGGACGAAGAGCACACACAATGTCAACTGGGTTCAGTGTGATTGTGTCTTGAAAGTCGACGTTCCTGAAGAAATAAACAGCATTTACCCTATATGCTCCTGCAATGATTCTTCTGACCAAGACGTCTTGTCGGTCAAGGGCGTCGCGGGCCGCTGTGGTCTTTCTCATCTCATCCATTGTTGTGTCACGCTTCGACAGCTTCTCCATCTCCTCATCAAAGAAGATGTTTTGCAAATCATCATACGTGTAGCCACATTCAAGTGTATATACGAGAAGTCGCTTGAGTACCACTGCCCCATAATAAGCATTGACGAATCCCTCTTCTCCGATGTCGTCCTTTTGATTTGGTCGGCCGATCTCTTTGTAGAGCTCTTTCATCTGCTGTGCAGTTGGTTCAATGAGTTCACCATTTTCATCCTCGCCCAAGTAAGGTGTCCTTGAGTCCAGGTCCATCCTAAATTTCTGGTTCTGTTGAAAATGTTTCCATGCCGTCCCGATGTCTCCACAGAAGTTCCGTTGGAATAGTCTGTAGATTCTGACGATATGTAATCCCATCTGCAACAGGAGGATCTTGATGAATTCTGGTTGAGCATCTCCAATTGTGCAAGGTTCGATTGGTAGGACCTTTGATCCAAACTCAATTCTCTGCATCCACTTGGGGTACTCAATCTCTGCATCACGAGCTTCTCCAGCCTCGTACTCTTCAATGTTGATCTCATCGACCGCTGTTTCTTCATCATCATTCTCGTCGGTCGGTTTTCCTTCTTGATTGAGAAATTCGTCGACCTCATCTTGTTCTCTGAAGTCTCTTTTCTCATCATTGATGTCGCCCTTCTTCGAGGCTTGATCATCATTTTCTTCTTCTGGTTGAGGTTCTTGTTCTGGACTCTTCATGGTGACGTCATCATCACCTGGCATCGCCTCATCATCATCATCATCATCACCTGTCAAATCGATCTTCACCTCTTCCCATGCTTTCTTGACATGGTCTTTGAGATCTTCTTCTCGATGATGTGATTCGGCCTTTGGTACGGTCGCTACGGTGATTTTGATTCGTTTCCTCCACCCATGACTCACCAAAAATCCTTTGCACATCACACAAATTGACAAAGGCGCAGGGGTTTCCATCAGACATGCGGGGCATAGTCGATGGTCCTCTTTGCTGGGATGATGGGTGACTGCCAATAATGAAATTGCATCATTCCAATCCGGATGTCCAGGGAACAATCTGTGAGTATGACTGAAGTGACCGGTCCTGATATCGACAAGTTTTCGAAGTTCGTCAAGATCGGGTGACGATTCTTCAGGCACAATGTTTCCAATGAGCTTGTCAAATCGTTCAATGGTGGCCACTCTCTTTGCTCCTTGCACAGAAAGAACAAGTTGATCTCTTCCCTTTGTGATCATGAGACGGTAATAGTCCTTTTCTTTCCAATCGTAATACCAAACCGCATCGAATGATTCGAATGGAATTGTTTCTTGGACCAAAATGTGTCCGTCTGCTGACAATCTGGGGGAGAACTTGGCGATGGAATCGTACGTGATGTAGATGTAGACAAGATCAGTTTGTTCAATCTTCCTGAATCTCAGCACCGTCTGACTTCGAACATCCCACGGCGCAAATGGCACGAAGAACGTATTGATGCGGTCGCCTCCTCCTCCGGGACGTAGTCCTTCTCTGAAGATTTGAGCGATGTTGTCAAATGTGGTGCAATGAAATCCTCCTCCAAGAGTGTATCCTACTCCAGGGTTCATCTGGTAGGAAGTCTTCTTGTCTTCGATGTGCACACCGCCTTGAACTCTTGAATGTGCCATAGGGGCTCGGATTGCCACTGGCCAAAGCCAAATCTCTCGATCTGCTGTGCCGATCTCCAACCTCAGTGTTTGTCGATCAAGTCTCGAGGTCAATCCATCATTGAAGTTGTTCATGAGATGTTCCAACTCAGCTTTTGTGACTTTGAGTCCTAGCACTTGAGCTCGGATTCTCTTCGTTTGCTTGTACTCAGTGAAAATCACTCTCTGGAAATTGTTCCACCTCTCAACAAGTATCGGGTAGTTGACATGTGTCGTTCCAGCCAATGTATGTTGGTCTCTCCAAATAGCATCGTACTTCAAGATCGACTCAACATTGACCCATCCTGCCTCATCGCATGGAAGTCCACGGTGATTTCGGCTGTCTCTGACGCAACCCACGGAGTGGCGTAGCGCAGCATTGAACCTTTTCGACAGTTCAACTATCCATGGCGGATTTTCCCACTTGTTGCCCATCCACTCATTCTCGCTGTATCGATGCACCTTCCACCAGCCCATTCCAAGGTATTCTTCTCCATTGATGCGAGCAAGTTGAAGTGTACCAATATTGTGGCCATGTGTGAATGGTTGGATGTACTTGAAGTTCCAGTTGTTTCCATGTTGTTTTCTTTCCTCAGTAAGCCATTTCATGTAAACATCATGATCAATGTGTTTCAAAGCGTTCAGCTCCTCAATGGTCGGCAAAACAGGCGGGGACTCCTCAGCTGCACGTTCAATCAGCATATCAAGCTCATGACGATTCTTCACACCTCGGCTAATTGGGTTGATTGGGTTGACCTCAACACCATTCACTAAGTATTGTCCTCCTTCTTCACGATCACCAATATCGTACATAAAGGCTGACTGACTGTAGAAGCACTTGGTCACTTCCTCTTTCTCAGTGAATCTGGTTCTTCCCCAACGCTTTCCTCGTGGCATGACGTTCTTTGGGAGCTTGTCTTTTCTGCCTCTGGTCGCAGCCTTGGATCTTTCGGACGATGATGGGGATTTGGACTTCTGATCCATGATCAATCTCATGCGCCAAATGGTGTCCCTCATGTTCTCATCATCTGGTGTAGTGCATTCATCAATGCCATGTCTTCCACCACAAATGAAACAATATTGAACATCCAAGGCATCTGAAATCAACTTCTCAAATCGATCACGGATGTCACGCACCTCAGTTCGGCGCTTCTTCGCTTCCGAAGGTTGGCCCCCCATGTCATCTTCCTCCTCCTCAATCTCGATGTCACCAGCTTCGGCATCAGTTTCTCCTGAAGCTTGTTCTGCTCGAGGGCCCCACGCCGTAGGCGTCGTGGTCTCCTCATCAGGTTCATCAACTTCATCCACCTCTTCATCGCTTGATGAGACTTCAATCATTTCAGGGTGGTCATCGTAGTTGGCTTTTGGGAGCACTGGCATTCTGGTGATCTTCTTCTGCATGAGTAGGTCAAAAATTCCCGCTTCTTTCAGGATTGTAATCACCATGTCATTCTCGACCGGTGGAATGTATGCTTTCCTGGATCGGTTTCGCTTTGTGTTGATGGTGTCGGTGGGTCGACACGAACTGCTGAATAGCCAAAACGACTCTTCCAGTCCTGCGAGGCAATTGTCAAGGTTTGCCCCCCATCCAGCGAACATAGTAGGAAATTGAATACCCAGGTCAAGCATTCCAAGCCAGAATTCGAAAATGTCGCCGACATACTCAGCTGTTGCGGTTGGATTGATCATTGATTCGACCTCCTCTTTGGTCAGCACGGTCTTCATGTAATCATGATAAGCGACGTTTCCACCGTCCCAAAGCAGTCTGTAAAACCATCGCATTCGGTGCATTCCACCTCCGCAATCCTCTGTACGAGTTTCACGTTGCACAGTGAACTGGGGTAGCAAATCTCGTCTGCACTTCCCTTTCACCATGTATGCAGGCATTCGGATGGCACCTCGATGTGATACCTGCTTGAGCACATCACTTGTCGTCCTGTATCCTGAAAGCATTGCAAGTGTCGCAGTGACCAGGAATCCACGGAGGTCCTTCTCGGCTTCCATTTCTCTCCAGTCAACGCACTCATTGTAGATGTTGAGCAATCTTGCAGCTACTCTTGCATCCTGTGAAAATTCATCCATACCAATGTCTTCAGTACCGTAGATTGCCGCTCTTGTCCAGTTGCTTGCGCAATTCAGACATCTTGTGCGGTTCTCAGTGCAGGTGTTCAATCTTGAATCATTCTTGTGAAATCCTTTGCACACATCGCACATCAATTCGGAATCTTCGGTGACCTCGACCCAATGCTCATCCACATCCGTCAGGGGCTCCGGGGTAAATACTCCTCGTCGGATGTCTGACCATGCTCTTCTCTGAACCGCATCCTTCATATGTTTCATTCCTCCAATGATGTTTGCTGATCCAGCCTGAGCATCTGTGACCTCTCCAGCACGAATGCTGGGAATAACTCGTGGATGTTCTGTGCATCGTTTGATGGTTTCAATGTCAAATCCGGTGTTCTTCACATGGACACATTCTTCATTCAGGTCATGGACTGTATCATGATCCATTGCACAATGTAAGAAGACTTTCTGTCGCATCAATGACTTTTCAAGCATAGCCCAAATGACTTCCTTGCCTTCACCTTCTTTCCAATAAAAGGGTTCACGTCCACAAGCATATATCTGTTTCCAGAATCTTTCATTGGTGGAGTGAATAATGCCCTTTTCTTTCAAGATTCTTGCGAGCTCCTCGGCCATGGATACGATTGAAGATTGTGACCCAAGAAACCGGGCATCTCTCAGAATGTTGACGAAAATTGGAAGGTGAGCTGCTTGGCTGATCTCAGTGATGATCTCTGCCAACTTGGTAACGAAGTCTGCATTTGGCATCAGTATGCGAGTTTGTCCTCTAAAAAGTGCTGCAAATGAAATCCAAATATGAACAGTGGCACTTGAAAATGCATTTGCGTTGGATCGTAGGAATGTCAATGCGTTTGTTGCCAGTTTCAAGAAATCCTCGGGTTTCTCCAGAGATTCATAGGGAAGTTGGTACACCTTGATGGAAGAAAGACCCATGTTGTCGAGTCCAGCCTCGATGTCATTGACGATTCTTGAGCTAGATCTCGTTTGATAAGTCAAATCCGTCAAGATGAGAGCTTTGTTGTTTCTCACTTGTCCTCCCAATTCATCCCATTTGTCCAACCAAGGTTCCCCAATGATGAACTGTCCAATCTTGTTCCCCAATCTTTTGAGTTTGGCACGAATTCCGCCCTCCACCGTCTCTTCAATGCCCAATGTCAACATGGCTAGGACCTCCGTCACTGGATATCCTTTGCACCTGACAAATTCTGTGGTCGTGATGATGTAGTGGTAGAGCTTCAGCCATTCAAAGTCATTCTCATTGATCATGTGGGAATCAAGTTGGCCTTCTGTTAGCATGTTGAATGATAAGGCAGCATGAAATGTCAATCTTCTCAAATACTGCTTCCAGATCAAATTGGATCCATACTTGTGAGTAGTGTGAGGGCCCTCTACAATTGAAAGTACAAAATCTTTGCCGGATCGTAGGAATGCAATTCGTTGTTCCTCACGAGCATAGTCTTCGGCAGCATGGAGACGCACTTCCACTGTTGAAGGTTTCCTCCTCTTCATCCAATCTTCAGTTGGAATCCAATTCTCATCCCTTTCTGGTTCAGCACGACCTTGGGATGTTGCTCCAGGTCCAGATCGGAAAGCTGCATGGGTCGACGAAGATGAGGCTCCGCCAGTCGACGATCTTGGCATCTTCTTCGGCTGAATGTTCGAACTTTGTGATTGTTGTGATGCCTTTGGTTGTGATCCCTCCGTAGGAGCGGATGTATCCTGGGCGCTAGGTCCAGTTGATGTGTCATCATTTACCCATGAAGGCTCCTCATTGTTCCAGAAGTCAACTTCGTCGGGTTCTCGTCCATCTTTGAAGTTCAGGGGGATGTCCCAGTCATCGAAATTGTGCATGCTGCCACCTGTTCCAGCTTGTGTGTCGGTCAATGATGTTGTAAAATCTTTGAGGGAACTATGGCAAGCATGACGTCTTTCTTTCTCGGTATATCTGGCCCCTTCATCGGCAATTGAGACATTGTATCCATGCCCAATCAGGATTCCCAACGGAATGTCGAAGGCCTTGAGGATTGAGAACTGCAATTCGGTCAGCTCTGCTACTCTCGGCAAATTTCCATCTCCTCGGGCGCTGGTCTTATGTCTCTCAAGGGTTGTGCCAAGGGCTAACAAACACAAGAAGTGATTCTGGGCTGCACTCCTCCCTTTCGGTTGATTGGTTTCGTAAGCGACCACATCCTTCATCACATCCTGCAAGATGATCTGAGCTGATGGGTTCTGCTCATTGTGATACCTCAGTGCATGTCCTAGGTGCCTCATCTGGATTTCAATCATATGCTTCATTGCTCTTCGATAGCTGTCATTGTCAGAAGGAGACTTCGGATTTACCTTGGTCAACTCGTCCATGACTTTGAAGTACTCGGCTGTCCTCGTTACAGCTAACCATGATGTGGCACTCGGATCTGTGTTGAAAGATGGTGTTCCTCGGTAAATCTGCTTCATGCTTCGGATCTTCGCCTCAGTTTCGGCTGCAGTGGCTTGATCATCAAAGGGTTCGGGAAAGTGTCCTTTGGACAATACGATCCAGAGCTCATCGAGTCTGTCATAGATCTCTCTGTCCATAAAGCGTCCCACAGTTGCATCCTCGAAAGGGCATCTGCTTGCAAAGACCTTCACGAATCTTGATCCCTTCGACAAAAACTCCCATCCTGAACACTTCTTCTCGGTGTCCTGCGCTCTCTGCAACAACTTGTAAGCTACTTCCAGAGCTTGTGCAGTGGCTTCACTGGTGTGTCTGGAGTTTGCAAAGTATGCTGAATAGACAACCGCAGGTGGCATGCCAAACCTAATCCACTGGTTGGCTGTGTCTTCATCTGAGATCAGTCGAAAATTCGAACCTCGAGTGTCTCGGAATGGTGATGGAGTCTTGGCTGCAATGGATCCTTCGGACAACCCCTTCAGCACTCGTAATGCAACGGTGATTCGGCTTCCGGAAAATTGCCCTACTGAGTTCAGATCCTGTGTTTCGGCCATCCCGCTTTGTACAGAATAAAGTCGCACGGACCGTAGGTCTCGTGACAACTGCTCGAACAGCGAAAATAGTTGTACGAACCGTAGGTTTCGTAACAACCAGTCGGAGTCGAATTCAGAAAGCAGACGACACGAAAATGAAAAGTGCCACGAAGAAAGAACCGAAGTTGATGTCAATCTCGAAAAGCACCAGTGCAGTAGCGATCGCTCGAACGAATGGTCAATGGCGTCGAGCTCTCGAGTAGCACAAACGGATGTTGCCACCGACTTGATTGGGTGACTGCGGACATTCTCGGAATCACGAGACATTTCAGCTTTCAGTTGTTCATCACATGCAAGCGGCTTCCAATGTTTCATCACTCTGACGTTCACAAATGGGCTATTCCTGATTACATGATCATTGATTCCATTCATGATTATCTTGGCTATCCATTTGGTGTAGACTTGAGTAATGCGAGTTTCCCTACCGGCACACTCTGCATGGTCATGACGGTGATCACATCTTCTACGAAGCTTCGGAAAAGACACCCCCCAGGTAACAATCTTCCAAGGTTTCTTGATTGGTTTGGGAGTCTCTTGAAATTGTGATTTCAAGCCATACATGCATCCATCAAACTTGTGCTCATGAGATACGGTTCCTTCTACAAGATCAGTCATTCTACGGTCCTTCCAGTAGTCACAACCCCTAGGCAACTCAAGCAAGGCTGGTGATCCCATGTTAATAAGTTCACCAAGCATTGATGCAAACACTTCCCACATCGCCCAGAAGATCTGCTTCTTTGCTTCGATGAGTTGTGTTGTTGCTTCGCTCACCCATCGGTTGATTCGGTTCCATGGTGAACCTCCTGTACATGGACCTGCAAAGAACATTGAATCAAGTTTGGTCCGAAGGCATCGCCTTGCTTTACTGATTCCGTACGGAGAGAGCATGTCGTCATCTTCGGTGATTGGTACGACATGAAACTTCATTTCGTCCTTCATTTTGTTCTGCAAGAACGTAAACCAGTTTCTCTCTTCCGAACATAACAAGACGAAGCATGGGACTGCTTGAGGAACTTCGATCAAATTGATTGCAAGGGAAAACTTCGCAAATTTTGATGTCATCAAGTCACAAGGCGATTTGGAAAATTGAAATTCCAAAGTTCTGTTTTTCTTTTCTCTCCAAAGGATTACCGACACTTTGGGATGGTCAACCTCATGTTTGCCTACTTCAATGTGATATTGATAGGGGACAAAAACATCAGTGATGGGAATAGTTTTCACGTCACTGCAATTGGTGCATAGCGTGATTACTCCCTGACTCACTTTACAGCTCTTACCTCCATCGATCACTTCAGCATTGGCGATCACCTTAAATGTCGATTTTCCAGTCCAAAATTCATTCAACTTGTTTGTTGATTCATGATTGTCGCCTTTGAATCTCCATATGTCTTTGATCACTCGAGTGTTAGTTTTGAACTTCTGTTCAGTTTCCCTCTCATCACATATGATCCTAGGGTCACAAGGACAGTCTTCGCAGTCCTGTGGTACAAAGTTTTGCCTTCTTGGCGTTTTGTGAATTCGGATCAATGTCTCTTTCCCATCCCACTGCCAATGGTCTTCATTTTTCTTGCCTAACACTTGGGATTTTCGGGTGGATTTTACAAACGGAATGTTATCATTGATGTCCAATTCCGGATGCAAATGACATAGGCCAGGTGTTGAAGTGGACTGTGGGTGCCCCTTTCCAAGACCCTCGCTACATCCTTCACCCTCACTCCCCCCATGAACAAGGCGCATGAGCGTATTGATCACACGTGTGGCTGGCTGAAGGCACTGGTGAATGGATTTCGGGTGTTGAGACGGTGATGTCTGTGCATCTAAAAACAAGGCATCAACCGAGAACATCAGCATTGGTGAATCGGTCATATGCTGTACACGGTCTTGTTGTGTTGACGCACACGAGTCACGTAGTGATCTCGAGTGGGCAGGCGGGGCATGCACGTGCTTTGACGACATCACCCGGTGGGTTGAGGTCGTTGAAACGGATTGTGAAACAGTGTCCGGGATCAACGGCTGCTTGTTAGGCGAATGATACTGAAAACACGCTCGTTCAACCCACTTATCAAATCGGATGGCCTGCTCTGGTGGAGATGCACGGTGTTCGACCTTTGTCCAAGTACCATTGAGAAGAACCCATGTGGATCTCAATACATCTGGCGGCACAATCAGGCCGGGTGGCCTAGGACGATAAAACACCGGCTGCTTGACGACAAAAATGGGATCCATACCTGGCAAGTATTGTAGCTTCTCTTTACTAGTCAAACCCTTCCTATACACTTCTTTGGCAAAATAGGGGTTTCCGTGTATGGGAAGTTTGGGATATCCTCAGTTTTGGATTGGAAAACTTGACGAGTAGTCATATCGACATCGGTGCTTGGCTGCAACATGTCTAAGACTTCTTTGCTCTGCAAGTCCTGAGGCTCCAACAAGTTGATTAGCATACAAGCTTTCTTCCATGCCATGGGATTCTTGAACCCTTTAGTATGGATATCGGCTGCCATTTTGGCTGTAATTTCATAGATCAATACAAAATGATCCTTTTGGAAATGTTCATGCATGGAGGCAATGGAAATACCATGTGTGCGCTCCAAATGACGCATGGTTGGATTCCGTCCTGATCTGACAACACCAATCATACCTTGATTATCGTCATGAAACAGGAGTTGAGGAAAAACTTTGGCTAAGAACTTTCCACAGACTTAATGCGGGGATTCCTAGAGTCCTAAGTGCAGTATCTGCAGCCACAATTTCAGCTTCGGGGGTTGAATGACTAACACACCCTTGTCGCTTACTTCCACCAGCAAGTGGGAATCTTGTGAACTTACCTTGGACTTGTAAGTGCGATCCTGAAGTTGATCTCAAGGATTGGGCACATCCAGCGAAATCCGCATCTGCAAATAGTCCTAACGATAAATCTTCAATTTTGTCTCCGACCCATCCTATCATTTTGAGGGACAATGTGGAATTAACATAACACATTAAGTGATGAAGACGGGCGTCATCATCCTTTGTCCATTTAGTCACATTACGTGCTAAAGCATTGATGGATCTCAACAGGTCAAGCCGCGCAATGCAGGCTGCATACAACAGCTTCATAAGCACACTAGCTGCATGCGGAGCTAGATTTCCCCGATTCGGCATCTCACTGTCTTGGCCAGGACGTGAGTTGACGGTCTCGTTGAGAGCCGACATCTCCGGATCGAAAGAATGTGCACACCACGGACATTCGACTTTGCGCTTTCCATCGGAAGGAGCTCGGTAAGGGCTGCATTTTGTTTCCTCTGGAAGGCTTGGAGTCGAAACCTTTTTCAGTTTTGTGTCCTTACCAATTATGTCAAGATACTTTTCTACCGATAACTTTAACCATCCTTCCATGTTATAAGTTATGGTCTTGACTTTCTTTCCATTATGGAGTTGAGTCTCGCCTTGGGAAAGCACACATCCAAGATAAAGACCCAAATCAGTTTCGGGTTCGATGCGTAAAACCGTACGCAACATCTCCCAACCTTTGGCCAAATTTTCAGATGGTCCAGCTAGTTTGAGGTCATCCACATAGATCACCAATAAAAGCTTGAGCTCATCATGAAAATACATTGAAGGCCATTCCTCTCCAATGGGCTTAAAACCAATTTCTTGGACCTTCTTATCACAATGTTGTTCCCACATCGTGCCTGAATCGGGATGTCCATATAGAGCTTTGTCAAGTCTTACGACAGGGCGTCGATACTTCCAGTATTGAATCTCGGGTGGCCAAGCGTCGGTAGGTAACTCCACCCAGCATAAAGGCCCCTTCAACTTCGCCTGGATGTAGGCTTGGATCGCATCTGCGAGCTTGACAGAATGCCCAGGAAGACATCCGAAGAAATCGGCCCACCGTGAGGCTTCGAAGGAAGCAGGGGAATTCCCTAAATCTTGAAAGAATGCTGCCTCCCAATGTTGGTTCTTCACTTGATTGCCCAGTAGAACACCTCGTCCTTTGAACTTTCGACCTGGATTGCTCTCAGGCAACTGGTAGTTCTTTTCAACACATATGCCATGGACTCTTGCCATATGTATCTCCTTTTTGTTCTTCTTTGCTTCCGCAACTACATCATCGTATTCTCGGACCATAGAGAAATCAAACACTTCTTGATCTCGGAGTCCTTTCCATTCCTTAAGCATTGCCTCCTTTGCTTTAGGATTGGATTCAATCTCTGCTCTGCCAACTGGTCTTGAGACCATGGCGTTGAAGAGCTTTCCCCCCAGACCATCAGGAGGTACTTTGGTTCGATGAATGTTGTTGGGTGCTGAGGTACATGGCATAGTAGGGAATGCTATGAGATCGTCATCATCGTCAGTAGGTGAGTTCTTCATGTTCTTGACATTGATACACTTGCCGTTCTTGATCATGGTCAATTCACCCGGCGTTGCCGTGGAAGACTTCGAGATCATACCTGACAATGTATTCCAAACTTCACCACTCCATGATGCTTTCGGACCACGGCCCTTCTCGACCTCCGACCATTCGTCCCATTCAGTGAGATATTCCTCGTCGTCCGGGACGTCAGTAGAAGCATCGGAACATGGACTAGCATCAGCATTCCTCTTCACTTTTCGACAATCAATGTATCGTCTTCCATGTACATCGTCATCATCGACTATGTCGTACAAATCAAGATACGTACTTGTACATGTGATAGGTAAGGTAACTTTGTTCTTCACAACTTCACCAACACCTGCATCGGATTTCTTTGACTTTGAATGAGAGTCATCCTTCTTACTTTCATCACCACCTTCATCGTCCTTGGACTTTGGCTCGTCCTTGCCTTTCTTTGAATCTTTCTTCTCCTTCTTCGTTGCTTTCTTCTTCTTTTCCTCGACCAATCTTTTGGCTTTGTCATCGGCCTCTTTCTTCTCCAACTTCTTCTTCTCGGCTTTGAGGATGGTGTTCCGGTCAGACTGAGAGAGTTTACGCCATTCTTCAGGAGAATAGGTCCCTTTGGGACGCAATGACGTTCTGAACATTCGTCTACCGTCATCTCCAATCTTGTATGGGTAACCCTTAACGTTCAACTTGACCTTCTCACCATCGTCATTGAGGTATACCTTCCCGTCTCCAGCTTTGCCCTTCTTCCAATGATCTGGTTGGGCGTCGATCAATTCCTGGAGGGTCATCTCTTCTGGATCTTTGTCTTTGTCGAAGATATCCTCAGAGTCATCAAGAGGCTTCTTTGAAACTTTTCCACCACTTGGTCCAGGTCCACCGTCGTCTCCGTCATCAAGCTCATCATCATCCTCATCTTGGTCATGTTCTTCGTCATGTCCATGAGGCACTTTGGAGGGATCGCCATCGAGGATTTCTCTTTCTTTCATTCCTTCCAATGTGGTATTCACCCTCTCATATTCCTGCTTGCAAGGAAATGTCAATGGAGTGACCATTTCGACCTTTTCAGTCAAATGAGGTTTGAGAAGACGGTGTTCAGGTTTGCTAGCATCGTCACCAAGATTCTGATGTACGAATTCACTCAGAGGCCATACTTTGTATTGTCTCGACCAATGCATCCCTGGACCAATGTGATATCCTGCAAACACTCCTGGAATAGAATCAGGCCCAAACTTGTGAAGTTGTCCCGCTTCTCTGGTCTTCGGAGGCTTGTAGTTCACACGAGCACCATAGGGAATGAGTTTGCCAGCAAATTCAGATCCATGGAGTTTGCACCAAGCGCTCAATTCATCATCGTTGGGTTCCACATTGAGTAGATGACATACGCAAAGGATTGCTGTTCTCCAGAAACATGGTGGTAATCCAGCTTCCAAAAGACATGTAGAAGTAGCTGTGAGAATAAATTGGTTCGTCCTTTCGGCAATTGAATTGGTTTGGGGTCTTCCAGGCAATGAATGATCAATTGGTATCTTCATCTCATTCATGGCTTCAATGAATTGAGGAGCATGATCAGAATAGGCCTGTCTGACCTTCTTGGCGCCGATGAACTGTTTCACTGCTCTAACTACATCATCTTTGGTCATTCGATCAGATGGATAAGCACCAATGATTCCTGTATAACAGTCTCTGACAACCAACACTTCCTTCTCGAGGACCAATACGTCATCATGGACTTTGGATGTGTCAACCGCATCAAAGGTAATGAGGTCGCCAAACTTCTTGAGTTCCCTCTTGTATGCACCACGACGAGTCTTGAAATGCTTCATCTTTGCTCGAATGCATGAATCGCAATATGGATTCTTGTATCTGTGGGTCAACTTGTGATTCAAGCTATTAGCTTCTCTCTTGAGTGTTCCTCTTTTGGCTTCCCTGGATTCACCTTCAACAACATCGATCTCAATGTCATCTTCGTCACCTTCGGCGGCATCTTCAGGAGCACCATGACCATCATCTTCAAGATCAGTCTCGACCCCATGAGGATCATCAATCGGAGTTCCTGGTTCATACTCGCCGCCCTCAGGATGTTCCTCTTCTTCTTCTCCAGGAGTTGCTGAATGTTTCTGCCGGTTCATTGCTCTTTTCTTCTTCTTCACCTTGAGCTTCTTGACGTATCGGGAGCAGTTGTGATCCTCATTTGATGTCTCAAGACCACTTTCTCCATCGATATGTACTCTTCGTGAGGGCTGACCAGCATCATCAATGTCATTGAAATCGTTGAATCCGACATGAGAATGTGTCAATAGATCATGGATTTTCGATGCATGATGACATTCATGAGGAGTGCATTCGTATGTTCCAAGATCAACGTAGGGGATGTTGTCATGGATTGTCAAATCGATGCGTTCTCCATTCTTCGTAATCATGAAAGGCATCTTACCTGATGGCCATACAAAGGAGTATCCTTCTTCCATGCATCGTTTCCCAAGAGACATCACGGACGGAGTGTCGTCCAGAACATAGGCATGAGAGATCACATCAAAGGTTCCCAGGTCAATCTCTGCTTCCGTCTGAGTAGCAGTTGAACCGTTGGCTGTGTGGAACATGATAGGATCACAAGTTCGCTGCTTCAAGTTCATCCTTTCGGCTTTCCTTGCAGATATCAAATCGTGTCCGCTGCCAGAATCCAGGATGAATCTACGATCTTTGGCTTGTACTGGTAATGAAATGCACATTACGTTCTTGGACTTCATGAGGGAGTTTCCAACTTCGTGTTCAACAAGCTCTTCAACAAAAGTCAAGTCATCACGATCATTGTCCAGCTTGATCAACATGTCGAACTTGGGGCCAATAATAATTCTAACTTCATCAACAAAACGATGGAGTCCACATCTGTCCATGATGATAGCCTTGGCCCGTGCTCGGACTAAACCGAGGGTGTTGTCGGACTTGGACTGATCGTCGGTCAAATCATCGACTTTCCAGAAGACATACTGCTTGTTGGGATCACGATACATACGTTTGGGTAGTCCCTCCGGGTAGTCCTCAATAGCAATCTCGTGCACCTCAGGTTCCAGATCAAATGAGATTCTGCGATCATCAGAAGACTTCTTTGCGCTGGCTATCCTCGGAGAGGTATAATCCATGGAATCTTCATTGTCGCTATCAAAGAAGGAATCAATGGTAATGGGAGTCGCTTTCTTCTTTGGCGTCTTCTTGCTGGTTCTCTCTGAGGATGCTGAAGGCGATTTGTCTGCATGTAGGAACTTACATTTGCTTCCGAACTTGCAGGTACCTTCTTGCCAATTCCAACATACCTTCTTTTTGGGTCCAGCTGAAGATGAACTTCCTCTACTTTTCCCTCTTGATGAATCTCGACTTCCGCTTCTGCCTTTCTTACTTTTCATCTTGGCATCATAGACCTTCTGAGAATGACTGTAAAGACATTTGTCACCTTTGTTGCATCCTCCTTTATTGAAGAAGTAGTTACAGAAAATCTTCTTCTTGTCTACGGGTGAAGATGATCTCCCCTTCCCACCTTTGCCTTTCTTGTTGTTCTTGTCGGCATGAGATTTCGGAGAAGGTGTGGGAAGTACTGATGCAGCTTCACTCTTCGCTTTCGCCTTAGGACGTTTGGGAGGATCACCTGTAGACGATGCAGCTGCTTCGTTCTCCTTCTTGGTTTTGACGGGAGCGGCAGGCTTGTCTGCATCTTCTAAGGCAGGTGTCGTCTTGTTAGAGGACAACGACAGTTTCACTGCACGTTCTCTATCTTTCAACAGTCGTTCTTGCTTCCCCCGTGCTATGTATCCTTTGATCATACCAGTTAGGTAAGCATAGGTCTTCTCAGGATGCCCTTCATCAAAGGTTTTGTATCGGTTGATATCGAAGGCCATAAGCTTTGAATGTTCAATCTTCCGGAACAATGTATCACGCAGGGAATTGTTGGAAGGCAGATCATCATGTTTCATATTGTATACGATGTCAAGCCATTTGTTGTAGAACGCCTCAAGCTGATCATCTCCATAATAGTTGAACATGTACAAATGATGGGCTTGTAGAGAACTTCCGTATGGTCAGGTGACTTGAAGCTAATCAATATCATTGCAAATAGTTCTCGTCCCTTGATGAAGTCCCCACTTCTCCCATACAATTGGTTCTTCATGGACATGTCATACTTGACTTGCATGGATTTGTCCCCAGCATTGTCAATAACTTTTCTCAAGGCATTGGAGAGCTTGGCATCAATGGATTGGAATCTCACATCAGGAGCTTTGGCCAGAACCTCCAAGTCAGGTTGATCTGCAAGACACGGGGCTAGCCACGCTTTCCAATCTTCATAGTTTCGATCACCACTTGCAACGCAAACTTCATGAACAACACTTCCCTTCCAAGATGAAAGTTCAGTGGTCTTAGGCCAGGGTTGGAGGCTGATCTTTTCGGCTTCTCTCAGAGATACGGATGACTTGGATCTATCCCTTTCGAGGTTCTCCAACTCCCTGACATTGGTGTTGTACTCGTTCCTGAGCTTCTCGAAGGCTTCAGCTTCTCCTCGGTATTCCTGCTCTTCATCATTGGCACGATCTTCAGCTTGAGAGAAATTGTTCTTGTAATAATCTTTCCGATCTTCCATCTTCTTCAACTCATCTTGAAGATTTCGGATTTCATTGTTCTTCTCTTGCTTCATCTCGTCCAACTCTGCTTTCAGCTTGGCACACTTCTCTTCACATTCATTCCGAGGCATAGCATTACTGGGGTACCCATGTAATGTAGTCGGTCTATTCATTGATGAAGAAGAATGAGCTTGGTTTTCCAACTTCAGGGCAGCAATGGTGCTAGACATCTCTTCTACTTCAGCGAAACGCTCATTGGCCAATTGATGCATCTCGGTCAAGTGGCTTTCAGGAATGGAATAATCAGTCGCACCTTTGATCACGAGTCTTCTGTCGTTCAACATCTTGATGGACTTACCTGCATCCCTGTGAGCACGCTCAAGAGAATCCTTTTGGGCTTCAAGTTCAGTATGAAGGCGAGCAATAGCTGTGTCCCTGTCGTTGAGCTCATTGTGCAAACTGTCAAACAAGGCACTCGTCACATTCGGATTGTTGCTCATGTGATCGATCATGTTCAGAGCATCTTGATACTTCTTACCAGTTTCATCAAAGTTTCGCTGGAAGACTTTGAGCAGGTCCTCAGTGTCACTGAGTTCAGATTTGTTCTGCAAGTACAACTTGTCAACTTCAGCCTTGGATTCCTTCAAGCTGTCACGCTCACGCACGGCTTGCATGTACATCTCGTATAGAGGTCCTCCATGCGGTGATCTGCTTGGTGAAGATCTTCTGGCTTGTTGACAAGAAAGTTCATGATATTGATTCTTCGATTCAGTCAGTTGTTGTTGCATTCGATCTAAAAGACTTTGTTTCATGTGTAGTTCAGAGCGTAGTCCCATTAACCTCATGTCCCGCATGCCGCCTGATTCAGCTAGAGATTCTTCAGAAATCTTGTTCTCAGAAATCGCTAGTCGAGATTGTAAGTTCTCACTGTGGATCACCTGCAATCGAAGCTGTGATTCTTCCAAAGCTAAGTGATGTTCACATTCTGCATAACGGTCATGTTCAGATCTTATGTTACTACGGAACTCCTTCATGATCTCGTCCCTCTTCATGTCAGCAGCATCTAACTCAGTTTCCAGTCGTCTGACGTTCATAGCCATGGTGTGCTTCATCGTCTGGTTCTGATTGGCAACCTCGAGCATCTCGATCTGTAAGGCACATGTTTGGTCGTTGGCGTAGCCGACTGCTAGAGCTTCTTGCTTTGCATTCATCTCTGCGTTCTCCAGTTCCAGTCTGAGTTGATTGATATGAGCATTCGCATCAGCGCCCACATGTACCATAATTGCGTTCGCTTGTCCCATTTGTTCATCAAATTCCGAACGTAGTCGTGAATATTTGAATTCCAAATGAGATGCAGCTTCATTCGACATAGTCTGATACCTCTCCAACTCTTCGATCCTGTAGGTCGCACCTTCATCTTCTTGTTGTGCAGCCTGTAACTCGAAGTTCAGCATCTGGAGTTGTTCAGTCATCGACATCATCTCTTGATGA
>CAMXCT020006559.1:271839-398891 GCA_947184155.2 Cladocopium goreaui | reverse complement strand
GGCACTTGCAGTCTGGATTGGTAACATCTTGTTTTTGTCGGTGTACCTTTCACCTAACGCGGACTCATGTGAAGTCGTAAATGAAACCACAGCTATGTTGTGTTCACTTCCTGCTCACCAAATTTGGGTTACCGGTGCTGATTTCACAATGAAATCCCTTTTCAGCATACCTTGCAATCAAGTGGCTTGAGAATGTATCACCCACAAAACCCAACACGATGGGAAGGTAAAAAAGTTTTAGATTATTACTTGGGAAACGGTTCGCAGTTACTTCAAAATGTACACACACTTGACATGAAGCTTGCTGATCATTTAATCATTGAAGGAGCTTTGGATCTCAGCTTTCGAAAAGCTGAAGCCTTCGAAATTGCTCCAGTACCAGTACTCCCTAGAATCAACGTTGACCTGGATCAATGGGAACAAGCTGTTACTGCTGCGTGGACTAAAATTCACACCCCTATGGATTTTTCTTCCAATGTGAACGAAATTTGGAAAAAAACTCAATGATGAACTTTGGAGTACCTTGGTTGCGGCCTACCTGTGGTACCCATCAGACAAATGTGTTACCCAAACCGTTGACAAAACGTAAACCTACTTCAGTTACTGTTCGAAGAATGCAGTTTTCACACCGTCGAAATGTTGGTTGTTTTGTCACCAATCAACACAGATGCCTCCAAAATCTTCATTCCAGGCTTCTTGAAATTCGACGTCGAGGGTTGTTGTTAACGGAAATTCATGATCAGGATCCTTTGTTGGCAAAGAAAATTTTCCGAAGTCCTCACTTTGACCGCCGTCTTGGTTTGACACGGAACATACAGGCAATCCACGCGCTTCTCCAAGAATGTGAAGATACCGAACGTAAAGTCAGACTTAGCGCATGGTCTGAAAAAATGACTAAGGACAAAGCAGCCCTTGCGTGGTTGCGTCGAAAACCTCAGTTGACTCATGTCAATGTTACAGCAGATGACACAGGCCCTGCGTCCATGTCGGTACAAGATGCCATTGCCAACGTTGCTGTTTTTTGGAGACAGATTTGGCACCGCCCCAAACTTAATGTACATACCGTTTGGCCGGAAATCCAACAGCTTGTCCCAGCTCATGCCCCATCAGTTTGGGCTCCCCTAACCGGAACCCACCTCAAAGCTGCAGCGTATGACAGCCGCAACAGAGCAGCTGGTCTGGACGGCTGGACACCACAAGAACTGATTTTGTTCAACATGGACATGTGGAATGCTGTTGCTGACTTTTATTCCCATTGTCTTGTGGTTGGCATTGTCCCTGAATTTTGGAAGTGTTTCCGACAAGTCCAGCTCGGCAAAGGTGATATCGCACCAACATCTGAGTTTGTGTATGCCAAGCAACTCCGTCCAATTTGTGTCAGTAGTCTTATTTGGAGAGTATGTCAGAAAGCACAGTTTAACCACACGGATGCCCAAACTTGGATTCGCAGTGTTTTTCCTTCTTGTTTCTATGGTGGCATCAAGGGCAGGGGTACTGATGATGCGATCGCTCCCCTTTTGTTCAAAGCCCACCAAGACTGGTTTATTGGAAGTTTGGATTTGGCCAAGGCTTTTGATATGACTTCCCCTCAGCTTGCTGCCAAAATACCCCTCAGATGTGGGATGCCCCAACACATCCTTACTCTTGTTCTTGACGTTTGGGAAAACCAAAAAAGATGGATTCAATATTTGGGACAAAGTTCTCCTGAACCTGAACTTGTCCGTAACAGCTTACCGCAGGGAGACAGCTGGTCAATGTTGACCATGCTTGCGGTTTTATATCCATGTGTTCTTGCTATTCAACATGAATTCCCTGATGTTGACCAGATTTTATATGCAGATGATCGGAGCTTTGCTGCTCCAAGTGCTCAAAGAGTCGTCCAAGTAACCCAACTTTGGGCTCAATGGGCGGCCAAGATGGGTTTGAAAGAAAACGAGGGTAAAGCTCAATTTTGGCACCAGTCCGCTCGAGGTCAACATTCCTTAGCCCCGAAAACCAAATCAAAAAATGACATGAAGATTTTGGGGTGTCATTTTGTGATCAAGCAAAATCGTCAAATCAATGATGGTGAGAAGCGGCGGCTCTCGGAATCTCAAAAAAATTTGCTCCGCACCCGAGCGTTGCCGGGATCCATCTCCCGCCGTTCCAGGTTGGCTCAAATGACCATGTGTCCTAAAGCTGGATGGGGGTGGGTATGTAAGAGACCATCCATTGGAGATAGCAAACCCCTGTTACAAGCTTGCAAGATGCTTTTCAAATGGCCTCAGCATGGCTCTATGGATTTGATTTTATTGATTCAAGGTCATCATTGGGACCTGATTTTGTGGCCACTGCCACGGTGATTCGCATTTGGCACCGGTTTTTCAAAGCCACTCGCCTGAACTGGTGGGCTTGGCAGTTCTCCTTGAATCCCAGGTTGCAATCGTGGTGTGATGAAGGAAAGCATTTGCAGCATTTGCTTCGAGAATCTTGGCGATTTACCCATTTTGAAAATTGGAAGCAATCTAATCGGCGTGATGCTGCTGGTTGTGAGGAAGTTTCTTACGGTCCTGCCAGGATCCGTTTGTTGCACAAACATCAATTTACTTCATATGGGTTTGGTGTGCTGTGCGGGGCTGCCGTAAGCCCTGCCAGATATCATGTCATGCTTCGAGGCCATTCTGATCAAATCCTCCAAGGATGCCCTTGCTGTGGTTTGCCAGCTGCAGAAGCCTCCTGGAAACATGTAGCATGGACATGTCCCTCTATTATTTTCCCCCCTGATATCTATCTTATCCATCGTCATGATATTTTGAATATGAGATTGGGATGGCCTAGCCAAAGTAAAGGTCTTGAGACCGTCAAATGGCTCGCTATGGTGCGAGCTAAGACCCGGAGGACCGTCGCGCCCCCCGCTAGCTCCGTCTCTCCTCCTGAGGGGGGGGCGGAACATCTGAGGCAATGGACCCCTTCACTGTTGCGGTCGTTGTCGTTGTCTATCACCAAATGTAATGTACTACCTTGACCCAGGTGGGTTCTGGATAGGCTAGGTTTTTTCAAGAGTTATATTGAGAGATTTTGAGTTATAAAGAGTTTTAAAATGAGAAAACATGGGAAAACATGGGAAAACATGAGAAAAAATGAGAAAAAGTGAGATTTTGAGAAATTTTGAGGAATTTTGAGGAAAAAAAATAATAAGGAAACCTAACCAAAGAAGATCACGTCACCCACAAGTTTGTTTTCATTTTCAAATCAAAAAAACATTTTATTTCAGTATTCGTTTTTTTCAGATAGATCCTTTTCAGGATGTGTCTTTCCAGATTATTTCCTTTTCAGGAGGTGTCTTTTCAGACTATATCCTTTTCAAGCCTTGTCTTGTTATACTATATCCTTTTCAACATGTGCCTTTGCTGACTATATCCTCCTCAGAAAAAAACTGAAAGTCGCACTTTTTTTTTCAGTGCAAGCCTGACATGAATTTATGAGACAACTGACATTAAAAGAAAAAAACATATGAGACATCCTGACATAAAAATCTATGAGACACTTGTAGGAACTGTATTTCAACAAGTGTCCTAAACTGTTCTTTTTTGACACCTTTTCACACCATTTCAGGACACTTGATAGGACACCTCATTTTTCAACATAAAACCCAAAAACATTTAAAGAAATACCTACTATATTGATCTATATTATATAAGATATAGCATTATGCCCTTTATGGTCATTGATGGACATAACATGAAGATTGATAACAACACGTTTGACGCAATGAACCAGTTTATACAAGATGACATCCAAACCTCATCGGAAGAAGAATCAAGGAGGCAAGACCCCGATTACTTCAAAAAGTATTATCTAAACAAACTCAAAACGCCTTTCACCTGTCCAGACTGTGGGACAACCATATCAAACAATACAAATTTATCAAAACACAAGAACACCAAAAAGTGCAGAAACTCTCAAAACTTTTGTTGAAACATTGACCTCAAACCTCACTCCAAGTCCCCCCAACACTTAACCAGTAAAAAAAAATTTGAAGAACTATTACCTCATTATAGCAAGAAAGAAAAACGGAGGAGGAAAGACAAACAACATTAGATCTTCTTTAAAAATATTCTGTTTTGTGTTTTTCAAATTCCACAGTGGTTTTGCTTAATGTACCACCTGTTCGACATGCGCCACCTGTTCGAACAGGTGGTACATTAAGCAAAACCACTGTTGACTTGAAAGTGACAATGTGAAACAAGTCCCAACGTAACTGTAAAAGAAAAAATGACCTATGTAGAAACTTGTGATTTTCATGATTCATAGAATTTTCAGTGCAAGCGTTTGCAACCTGATGTTTTTGCAGACGCGCTGTGAAATGATGATCTTCTGTGCAAACCATTACAAACAGAATACTTTGTAGATAGCAATTATCAGCGCAACCCTGCTATAATTACACTTTTCCTCTATGAGTACTACTTTTCCTCTACGAATACTACTTTTCCTTTACGAGCTTTTCACTGGAAAAAAAAAATCAAAATTTCTCAAAATTTCTCAAAATTTCTCAAAATTTCTCAAAATCTCTCAAAAGCTCTCAAAATCTCAGGCATGGGAACCATTGTAATTTAGAAGTAGTATTGCTGACTGGAATGAAAATTTCTCAAAATTTCTCAAAATCTCTCAAAATCTCTCAAAATCTTTCAAAATCTCTCAAAATCTCTAAAAATCGTTCAAAAAAATCTGAAAAAATCAAATCATCAGTAAAAAGTAAAAACCATATATTCAAATGGTTTGCGCTGATAATTGCTATCTACAAAGTATTCTGCTTGTAATGGCTTGCACAAAAGATGTGAAAAGATCCACCTCTGATGCCAGCAGGCCCACCGCTGATGCCATCAGCAGGCCCCCATGCACAGCAGCCCAAGCACCACGGCTGATGCCAGCAGGCCCACCGCTGATGCCAGCAGGTACAAATTTATTTAGGTCTGGAAATGGATTATTTTTAAAGAAGATCTAATGTCCTTTGTCTTTCCTTCTCCATTTTTCTTTCTTGCTATAATGAGGTAATAGTTCTTCAAGTATTTTTTTTACTGGTTAAGTGATGGGGGGACTTGGAGTGAGGTTTGAGGTCAACGTTTCAACAAAAGCTTTTAGAGTTTCTGCACATTTTGGTGTTCCTGTGTTTTGATAAATTTGTATTGTTTGATATGGTTGTCCCACAGTCTGGACAGGTGAAAGGCGCTTTGAGTTTGTTTAGATAATACTTTTTGAAGTAATCGGGGTCTAAAGTTGTGATATCATAAGTGCCATCATCTCTAGATCTTGATTGCCTCCTTGGTTCTTCTTCCGATGAGGTTTGGATGTCATCTTGTATAAACTGGTTCATTGCGTCAAACGTGTTGTTATCAATCTTCATGTTATGTCCATCAATGACCATAAAGGGCATAATGCTATATCTTATTTAGTAAAGTAGGTATTTCGTTTTTGGGTTTTATGTTGAAAAATGAGGTGTCCTATCAAGTGTCCTGAAATGGTGTGAAAAGGTGTCAAAAAAGAACAGTTTAGGACACTTGTTGAAATACAGTTCCTACAAGTGTCTCATAGATGTTTATGTCAGGATGTATCATATGTTTTTCTTTTTATGTCAGTTGTCTTATAAATTTATGTCAGGTTTGCACTGAAAAAAAGGTGCGACTTTCACTTGTTTCTGAGGAGGATATAGTAAGCAAAGACAAATGTTGAAAAGGATGTAATATGACAAGGCAAGGCTTGAAAAGGATATAGTCTGAAAAGACACCTCCTGAAAAGGAAATAGTCTGGAAAGACACATCCTGAAAAGGATCTATCTGAAAAAACAAATACTGAAATAAACATGGTCTGACTAGACAAATCCTGAAAAGGTTGCATGGTTTGAAGCAAGGACCAGGGTTGTACTTGTGTACTTGTGTGTATTTCTGACACATGTACTTGTGGGTATCTTTGATTTCTGGCAGTTGTCACAGAAATTGGACACATATTCTGACATTTGCCTTTGCCAGGAGGAACGTATTAATAAGAATATCTCAAAAAAATCAACCAATCAATATATATATATATATTACTATTTTTTTAAAAATTAGTTAATGCGTTGTTTTATATTTTATATATTACTATTTTTATATTACTGTTTTGTTTTACGTAAACCATCGTTTGGAATGCGTTGTCCTTGCGATATGCAAAACGTGAAGAGAGAAAAAAACATGTTTTTTTTCTGACAAAGTTTGTGGTACTCCATTGTGTTCCACCGTGATACTTGGCGTGCAATCTTTAAGAAAAATAAGGAAAAAAAAAGGAAACACATGGAAAACCCAGGAAAACAAAAGGCAACAGCGTTGCAGTATCAACTCTATTTTTGTTTTATTTCTGTCTTCAATAACCCAAACCTACCTTATAGAGGACCCAGGGAACCAAGGTAGCACATTACGTTTGGTGACTAACATAGTTCTGGAAGGTCAACCGTTTTGATAGGTAGATCATCGACCTACGCGGGCTTTTTTGGCCATAGCAACGTGTTAGATAACCATAGGGCATGTCATGAATCTCCCTTGAAACCGTATGAAATCCCATTGCAGCGTACAAAAGCCATACTAAAACAGTATTCAGCACACTTCAGGTCCCCACATTAATCTGGTGTCTCATGCTAAAACTGTAAACACATTAAAAGCATACTAATCCCATTGGTGTCCCCACATTAGATCCCCACGGTTTCGCACCTCGAGGTGGTGGCGGCGTTGGCCTCACTGGCTTGCGCACCCTGCGCATCGTGCGGATCACCCGATTGGCCACTGGGACCCGGTGGAATGGGCCAACCATCCCCAGTCATGGTAGGTTTCTCGCGATTTTGGGGCAAGAGATGGGATTCATGTGGGTAAAACAATGCCAGAAACCATCCCCCAAATCACCGTAAATAGGTGGTATAAACCTTTCCCAAATGGGTGGTTTATTTTTGTTTTACCATCATTATGTATGATTTCGAGGGTTGTTGGTGAAATTACAATGTATCGATGAACCAGCCAGGAATCGCGTTTTGCGCGGGATGTTTTCATGGGGATTAATGATGTTTGAGCCAATCAGTTGATTGGGATATATGGGGATACAACGGGGATAATCATTGGGATAAAACCAAAACTATGAGTATGTATGTTTTTGTTCAAACATGGGGGATGGGCCCCGACTTTTTGTGAAACACTGTATGGGGATCATTATTTGGTGTACGTGTGCGAAACCACGTGCCACCTTTCAACAAACCAATCAATAGACGAGTTTTCGCCGCATTTGGGTGCATATAGGCAGGGTTTAACTTTTCCCGCGTTTTGTCTTCCACCCGGGTTTGACTTAAACCAATTTTGTTTGATGGTAAGTTCAATGTTGGTTACCTTGCCGTGAGCTGAGTTTCACTGTAATGTTTCCTTCGGCACCACGGGCTTCAAAACAATCCGCGGCATTGATGCTACTTTCGCCTATAGTGCGCCGCTCCGCGATACGACTTTTGACGAGGCGGTACATTTTCTCAACGTATACTTATAGTATGTTTACAAAGGGCCGACTCCGCAAGGGCACACCGTTTCGCACCGAGCCCCTCGAAGTTCTTTTCCCACAGGCACAGAGTCATTCTAAGAAAATCACAGCGATTTGAGCACTTGGGAGTAGCCGGATTGTTACGCATTGGGCCGGGATGGCTGTTGACTTGGCAAGCATTAGATGGAAATGAAAGGTATGTTAGCTAGCAACATGGCAACTATCAAAACACGAAGTTTGCACGCACAACTTCTATACTTTTTTGTCGTGAGATGCCGCCAAGTTTGTTCAGGCATCCCACCACCCTTTACAGGAGGTCTTACAAATGTGCCAAGGCTTCGCCTGGCATTCCCCCCAGGTAAAGAAAATCAATGCGGCAGCTTCTTTTGGACAGCCTGCGTTGCAGCGACGTGCATGAACACAAGGGCGGGTGAAAAGAAAAAACCCAGCTCTCCAGCATACTTCAGCTGGATCAGCTCTCACCTCTGTAGAGCACCTATCTATCGGCTGGACCAGCTCTGGTAGTGCGAGTCGGACCAGCCGTAGTTCCATGGGCTTCGGTGCTCCTGCCAAGAATCCTCACGCCAGCTGTGCCATTGAGTCGGTGGCGCTTGTGGTGTAGCTTGGCCCCATTTTCTCCAGGAATCATCGTCCCAGCTCTGCTGATCCGGTGGAGTGGATGGAGCAGCTTTCTCAGGAGTCGTGGGTTGAGCGCATCCTTGTCCTGGGAAGTTCCGACTTCCGGCGGATCGCCGCTCTATTTTTTCTTGCCAGCCACTTCTCCCGTCTACGGCGAGACTTCTTCTCATCTCTCTCTTTCAAGAACCCAGGCTTCAGAGTCTGGCCCCTGCTCTGACTGCCAGGATTTGGGGAGATCTTCCAGCGAAACGCTGGGCATCCTTGACAGATGTCTTGGTGCCTTGCCGCCCGCTCCCTCTGTTTGTGGAGGTAGCGGGCTTCCGCCACTGAAAACCCAGCAGCCAAATCCGCTTCATACTTGCCCTCATGTGATTTGACGTCCCGAACCTCCAAACCTGGCGGGGCGCCCGGAGCCTTTCGCAGCGTTGTTTCCAGGCATTGTCCTGAGCTGCTGTTTGAGTAAAACTGGGCTGCGCCATAAATATCAACAATTATGAATAAACAGGGACAAACATATGAATAGACAACATGATATCATATCACACACACGCACAAACATCTATCTATATACAAATTTATCTCTCTATCTAACCTGATCTAATCAAATCGTTTTTCATCAAATCTAATTAATCGGCATATATCCATATCTATATAGATCTATATCTGCATTTGCATGCATGCATATATATATATGTATCTATATGTATATCTATATCTTTATTCACATGTATATCTATGTTTTAGATTCTAATGTATATTGATATCAGTATCCCCGTTCTATCCAACAAAAAAATCTCCGTGCAAAAAGGGCTCCCTTCAGGTGAAACTTGCGCGGGTGGCGCGTATCTTACGCTTCGTCATGGCGCTTCGGACGTTGACTCAGTCCATCATCTATACCCTGTGGCTTGGATGGTTTGGATTAATATCTGCCTGAATATATATATACATACACATTTGAATTTCAATATCAATATATCTATGTAGCTATATTTGTATATGTGTGTGTGTGTATGGAACGGGCCAGAATTACTATTTGCTTTCCCAAATTGCAGAGTTTTATGCCAAGGAAGACAGATGTGTGGGTGCATTGGTAAATTGGCACCCTTGTTTTGATTTAGCCCTGTTTCCATATATCATATTATGTGGTAAACCCAACCATAAACCATACCTAGTCTTATCTGTTGGGGGTGAGTACAAATGGCTCATTAACACCAAATTTTACCTTTGGGTTAGTTATTTGTTTTGTAGTTGGAATTCCATGTATTTTCCCGTGTTGTCCACGGAATTCTTAGTAGCTGCCCGTGGCTTGGTCCCCCTTCCCCGTGAAGCTTGTGCGGTTTATGGGATGGGATTGGGGGAGAGATAGCCATAGATGGTCACTATCCCAGTGTGGCACAGAACCCAGCTTCAAAAATCTATAGCTTCTGCTGCGCACCCGAAGCCTTTACTAGTTGGTGGGGCCCAAACTTTTCAAAGTAAATGCCAGAAGGATCGATGGGAATAAAACGAAGAAAACCCTGTGAAGCATCCCTTTCACTCACCAAGTGAAGATGAATTTAATGGGTTAGTCTGGGGGGACCGTAATTTCCGCGATGAAACAGGCATAATTGAGGGCAAATCCCACAGTTTTGGACACACCTTGGCTGGTTGCTTTCACCCTAGTAAGCGGCCCATGATTTGGAAGGGTTTATGGTCAGCGGTGTGCAAGGAAATCCCTTATTTGGGTTGCTTGGTTGCAACTGAGCGAGCTGGCTGTCCCAGAATTGGGTTTCAGGGAGTTTGATTCCATCTGGGGGGACTCAGAGCCAGTCCAAGGTGGTAAGATGTGACTGGGAACGCGCGCAAAGACAAGTGTGATGGATTCCCAAGTGTTACACGGAAACGGTTTGTGAAGAGGGTGACCAGTCGGTCTTTTATGGCAGCTCTCTCATCATGCCACATTGGGTCCGACAGCTTTGCAGCGGGCCAGTACCGGGTGGATGGACCAGCAATTCTTTTTTGCGGTTTCGAGCACGTTCAAATGAAACATTTGCAGAAATTGCACACTTCAGATGCCTAGAATAGGGGGACCGCAAAACGACTTGCAAGATGCTTGAAACGGTTGGTTCGAGGCTAAGTCTTGGTGTTCAAATACCATGACCAGCTAGGTGGGTCACACGTTGATACTGTTGATCTTTGAGTTGCCAGCATTGGCCAGCCATGACCCCGCCCGCCTTGCACGATGTGTCTCCTAACGGCTTGCGGGCCCATGTGGAGCAACTTCACCAAAAGCGGGTGATGCTTCAGGAGTTTGCACAACATGTGGCGTTGAGCTGAAAATTTGGTAAGAAAGACACCATGGGCAAACTATTTGCCAAGCCCAATGGGGGCATCATTAAGATATATTAATTAAGGTAATATACTAGCACCCATCTCATGTATATATATATATATATTATATACATAATTATATCATATATAAGTATCATATATGTATATCATAAATATATATATATATATTATACTGTATATACCATATATATATATATACACCATATAATATATATATGATATATTTATGCCATATGTATATGATATATATGATATATATTTTGTCATATATATCACATACCGTAGATATCATATACATCATATATATATATATCATATATATCATACACACCCTATATACCGTATATAGCATACATATTCTTTATATTTTATCAAATTATATATCTCACATATTTATAGATATATGTCACATATATATATATATATCATATATCACATATATATATCATATATATGTATGTATGCAATGCAAATACAATGCAATGCAAGGCAAGGCAAGGCAATGTAATGCAATGTAATGTAGTGTATGTAATGCAATGTAATGCAATGCAAAAGAATGCAATGCAATGCAATGTAATGTAACGGACAGGAAAGTAAAATAATGTATGTAATGCAATGCAATGCAACGTAACGTAACGCAATGTACTGTAAATGTAAGTGCTAACCCCCCTGAAACCTACCGGTTTTGTTTATTTTTTGTGTTTTACAGTGTTGTTTGTTTGTTTTTGCCTTCAAAAACAACCAGCATTCTTCATTCATTTGAAGACTTTGGATGCTTGAGTGTGATGAGTTATGATGCTTCATGTGTAGATACAATGACAATTTTGATGGTATTTGCAGCCTTTTCGACTACCGTATTGGGTTCCCAACAAGGACTTTCAATTCAAACATTGACAGAATGCGCTAGGCGCTGTGGCCAAATGTCAATTTTAAGCTTTAAATTTGTTTTTACAATGTTTTTTTCCCCTTGTTGTGCTACATGAATTTTGGATTTGTACACCTTCAGATCTTGCAGACATATTATTTGATGATCAGTATGTTAGATATGTAGGCATGGTTTGGTGCCTACGCCTTGGTTGACTTCACTAGCTTGATATACAATACGCAATGAGAGTCTATCGCTTTCTAGATATGTCTTTGGTTTTTTTCCCTTACTGTGTAGCTTCTGTCTCTTGTTGTGCTACTGCTTTGGATGTGTGGGTCTTAGGAGGTCCTAGGACTCCTAGGACCCCTTAGTTCTTACCCCTTCCAAACTATGTTTTAAGTATAGTTTACGTACCTCCTAGTACCTCCACCTCTCTGCAAAGTTTCCCTTAAGTAGTGATTCAACCCACATGAAAAGCATCATTCAACTTTGGGTCTTTTCCCCAAACCTGAAAACGGCATCTTTCAAAAAAGTCCCTGCAACATACAAGGCATCTTTCAATCAAATGCAGTATCCCTTCAAAAAAATAACAGCAATGTAGCCACTACTTTGAAGAACATACATGTTTTTCTCTAAGTGACACTATATTTGTTGAAAAACAAGTTGGATGTTTAAAGAACATGCTGCACACGTGGCATAAGTACTGCTACAGTGTGCCCTCTAGAGTTAGTATGCACTCATTTTTAGACAGTAATTGTGTATACTTGGATTGAACAAATGTGAGCTGTTTTTGCTTAAACAAAAAACTCGCAAATGCTACCCCTGTGAGATTGACAGTGCCCCTTCTGAAGAAAAGTGACTTGAAAGGGCACAGAATTACTTCAATAAGAAAGCTCTTTTATTCTATGCAGTATTCACTGGAAACAATACTATATATATATATCGAAAAGAGTTGTAGTGTAGCATTACTTTTTTGCAATGTTCCATTGACAAGAGTGATACATTGCTCAAACATGGTGGGGCATTCCTTCAAGAACACGCAATATTGCTTTGGCACAGCTTGTTCATTGATTTTTCAGGCTTGGGGAAAAGACCCAAAAGTTAATTTTTTTCATGGTAATTAAACCAATCCCACCTACTTAAAGGAAACCCAAAATGGATGCATTTCCAGAGGAATGCGTTCAGAACGCATTCTTCCCCCAATCTAAGATCTTAGATCTAAGATTTGCTCAGGAGTCCTGAGGGAAGCTTAGATCCAAATCTAAGATCTAAGATCTAAGGTTTGCTCAGGATTCTTGGGGGGAACCTTAGACCTTAGATCTTAGATAGCAGGGAATGCATTCTGAATGCATTCTTCCCAGAATGCTATCATTGAAGTTAAGTTAAATCAACCAAAATTACTTACTACACTACTATACATACATATATAGTAGCCCCTCTTGAAACTATTGCCAACATTTCCTCAAAATAGGCCTGTATGTAAGGTAACCCCCTTTTGACCCAACCATGTGATGAATATGTAAAACAGGTAGGTTTCAGGGGCGGGGGTACCATGTAAATGTAGATGTACATATACAAGTAGATGTGCATGTAAATATGCATGTAAATGTAATGCAATGCAATATAATGTAATGTAATGTATGTATGCATATCACGCGCACACACACACACACGTATATGTGTATATATCTAATATTTATAATGTTTATAATATTTATATGTATATATTTCAACTCCCAACTCCCGCCGGGGACCGCAGGAGAGGATATTGACATCAAGCATTGCAGCTTGTGGCAGGGCAAATCTTTGGGAGGCGATTTTGGGGATGAGGAACTTCACTTAATGGGATTTTAATGGGTATTAAAGGGAGTTTAATCAAATTTTAATGGGATTCTAATAGGATTTCAATGGAATTTAATGGGATCATTTTTTGCATTTTTTAAATCTAGCTAAATATGGCTAACTGTGTGGAACTGTGGAAACAAGCATCTTCCCTGATTGAATAACCATACTTTGCTGCATGCTTGAAGCAGCATTCTGTTGGGTCCAATCACCACTGCCGTCGTTTGTTTGTGTAGCTGGGACAAAATGTCCTGTCATAGGGCTGGGTTTGAAGAGGAACAGTAGGGACATCCTTGGCATAAGAGCAATTGCCATGAACAATATTCAATCTCCAACAGCAAGGGGACTCCATGATTATGAATTAAACACTAGCTTTTTGGGATTCGGGATGCGAAGCAAAATTTGTTGAAACTGATACACCGTTCCCCTCATCACTTCTGATCTGTTCCTGAAGGGCGTAGCCGTCGGATAGTCTTACCTGGTCGTCATTTTCAATAGGGCACCAATATGATCCAATATAAAGACCAAAACAAGGGCTTTTTCATTGCCAGCTTTGATCAATTCCAGGGTGTCCCAAAACTTGACAATGCTTGACATATTTTCCTGTCCTCCATGATGTGTTGCTGCTAATATACCTGTTTAATGGTGTTTAATGCTGGTTTCATCGTATAAAGTCCATAAATTCCCAATTTCTTGACCTATACATACCATCACGCTGTACTCTCCGTTTGAGAGGACGCACTGTGTATCTTGGACCTCATCATCTCCAGCTGTGCACTTGCGGATCCCTTCACCTTTTGTGCCGCCATCAGTGCTGGTGAGATGCTCGGTGCAGGAGCGATGAAGGAATTTCCACATGTTGGCTGGGCTGGTGGCTTGGGGGCCCATTTTAGATCCCAGAAACTTCTAAGAGGGAATCGCCACCACAGGGAATCACCACCACCCGGAATCGCCACCACAGGGAATCATCACCAAAGGGAATCGCCACCACAAAGAATCTTGAGCATCATCAGCATCATCGGCATCATCAGCATCATCGGCATCATCGGCATCATCGGCATCATCGGCATCATCGGCATCATCGGCATCATCATCATCATCATCATCATCATCATCATCACCAGATTCTGCAGGATTCCGATCGGCCACTTGAGGATCATGCCCAAATAATGTGGGAGTAGCTGTCAACCAGCTAAATCAATCCACCCCAGTCTGCCAAAATTTTCTCCCATTCCAAGGAAAAGCTCCCACTGGCAGCTTGCGACGTTGCTCCTTAACGACATGCGGAACAGCTTTGTGTCTGCAGACGTGGCCGCTTTCAATGCGGCCATCAGCGCATGTGAAACCGGTCTCTAAGTTCATTGTTTTTTATTCTCGCTAATTGTTATTACTATTATTGTTATTATATATTCTTATTACTACTACGACGACGACGACCACGACGACGACTGCTACTACTACTACAACTACAACAACAACAACAACTACTACTATTACTACTACTACTACTACTACTTCTACTACTAGTACTACTAGTACCACCACTACTACTACTACTACTACTACTTACTACTACTTACTACTACTTACTACTACTTACTACTACTACTACTAACTACTACTACTACTACTAACTACTACTACTACTACTACTTACTACTACTTACTACTACTTACTACTACTACTGCTACTACTACTACTACTACCACTACTACGTAGTACTACTACTACTACAAGTACTACTACTACTACAAGTACTACTAGTACTACTACTAGTACTAGTACTACTAGTACTACTAGTACTACTAGTACTACTAGTACTACTAGTACTACTAGTACTACTAGTACTACTAGTACTACTAGTACTACTAGTACTACCAGTACTACTAGTACTACTAGTACTACTAGTACTACTAGTACTACTAGTACTACTAGTACTACTAGTACTACTAGTACTACTAGTACTACTGCTACTACTGCTACTACTACCACTACTACTACTACTACCACTACTACTACTACTACTACTACTACTACTGTTATTTGCATTATTCAGCGAAGCTCTTGGGGTTCTTACTTCAAGTATAGGACGCGTTGCACGTCTGCGTTTGGAGCGGGCATGTTGCTGCCACTGCAGGTGCTGCAAGGTGCTGCAAGGTGCTGCTTGGGTGCTGCAAGGTGCTGCAAGGTGCTGCAAGGTGCTGCAAGGTGCTGCTTGGATGCTGCTGTCAGAGTGGTGTGCGTGCTTTGGAGCGGGCATGCTGGTGGCGTTGCTGCTGCCGGGTGCTGCTGCAGGGTGCTGCTTGCGGGTGCTGCTGTCCGAGTGGCGTGTGCGCTTTGGGGCGCCCCTGCAGGCAGGGTGCTGCTTGAGGGTGTGCTGCTGTCAGAATGACGTGTGCGCTTTGGAGCATGCTTGGTTCCTGGTGCCGCTGCAAGGTGCTGCTGTTAGAGAGAGTTGTTTGTGCTTTGGAGCTTGTTTGCTGGTGCCGCTGGAGGGTGCCGCTGCCGGGTGCTGCTGAAGGGTGCTGCTGAAGGGTGCCGCTGCAAAAATGCAGCTGTCAGAGTGCTGTTTGCGCTTTGTTGCTGGTGCCGCTGCAGAGTGCCGCTGCAAAGCGCTGCTGTCAGAGTGCTGTTTGTGCTGTTTTTATTTTGGAGTTTGGTTGCTGGTGCCTGCGGATTTGTTTTGCTATTTGGGGTCTCTGCTAGCGTATTTTTTTGAAGCACACCTATATATATATATATATAATTCCGCATGTACAGAACCTATTCCCGATCTGTATTTTGAATAATATCCGCTGAATACCATGAACATCTCATGTGGAACCCCTTGAAAAATCAGAAAAATGGGGCTGAAAAACGGATTTCATGAGGTGTATTGCGATGTTTTGTTGCAGCCCAAGTACCTCTGGTAATTCAACATAATTGTTTAAAACATATATAAAAATATATAGTATATACTTGTAACCCCCCAAAACGATAGGAAACTAATTCATCTCTATTTTGGTGGATTTTACTTTTCTATCTTTTCAGGGACTGCTATATGAACAATTTCCCATGTGAAAATATTACACATTGCGATTTTTGTCGATTTTTCATACCGGAGGGTATACAGTTAAGTGAATACCTGAAAGGCTGCCATTTCTCCAGCGTGTCAAATGCGCCAACCAGGAAAAGGCTTTCCAGTGGCAAACAGCTGTGGCCCTCTTTGCTCAGATGGGTGTGGAATCCTTGTTGCCGGATGTCATCACTTGCAATGCTGCCATCAGCTCGTGCGAAAAAGGTTGTCAATGGGAAATGTCTTTGAATTTGTTCCATGCGATGAGTTCGCATGTGCTCACCCCGAGCATCATCAGCTACAATGCAGCGATCAGTTCTTGTGAGAAAGGGTCCTGCTGGGAATTAGGTCTGCATTTGTTCAGCCAAATCATCGACAACCACCTCACTCCAACAGTTATCAGTTACAATGCCACTCTCAGCGGGTTGGGAAAGTCGCAAGAATGGCAACGGGCATTGCATGTATTCACCACTTTGGAATCAGAAAGCATCGGTCCAGACGTGATCAGTTTCAATGCAATGATCAGTGCTGGTGAGAAATCCATGGAGTGGCAACTTGCGCTTAGTGTTTTCAATAGCATTTGTGACGCGCGATTGCACCCAACTATTGTCAGCTGCAATGCGGCCATCAGCGCATGTGAAAAGGCTTTCCAGTGGCAAACGGCTGTGGCCCGCTTTGCTCAGATGGGTGTGGAATCCTTGTTGCCGGATGTCATCACTTGCAATGCTGCCATCAGCTCGTGCGAAAAAGGTGGTCAATGGGAAATGTCTTTGAATTTGTTCCATGCGATGAGTTCGCATGTGCTCACCCCGAGCATCATCAGCTACAATGCAGCGATCAGTTCCTGTGAGAAAGGGTCCTGCTGGGAATTAGGTCTGCATTTGTTCAGCCAAATCATCGACAACCACCTCACTCCAACAGTTATCAGTTACAATGCCACTCTCAGCGGGTTGGGAAGGTCGCAAGAATGGCAACGGGCATTGCATGTCTTCACCCAGTTGGTTTCGAATGACGCGCCAAATGTCATCAGCTACACCACTTTGATCAGCGCTTTGAATCGCAAGCGATGGCGGTTGGCTGCAAGAGTCTTCTCTCAGACGCTTGTGATGAGACCAAGTTGGACCTCCATGGTTGTATGGTGTTGCAGGATGTTGCAGGGTGATGCGTTCCCGCCACAAACAAACATCTCCCGTGTCTCCCGTGAATTTTCGCTCCCTTTTTTTGCATTTCATCCAACCAAATCGTTGGTGCTCAGGGATGTTCATATTGTTCTGATCGTCAAACAGGAATGGTATGAACGGCTTAGTACTAAGTTTTCTTCCAGCAGTGCTCTCTGTGCCCTGGACTGGTGGTGGATGGCCACCCAAAACCGGAATTGTAGTTTCTGAACCTTACGTCCCAGAATTGTTCTCAGGAAAGATTGGCAGAAAACCCCTACTTGGGGTGGAAAACAATGGGTTCCTGGATGTTTTCCCTTAGATCCATCCAATGAAACATCATATTTGATATATTTGGTGTGTAACATAGCCATTTTGGCTGGCAAAATCGGCTGGTGAACGTTTGGTGAACCCCCAGCATTTGCTGCCTCAAATCACCTTTTCTAAAAACAACATATACCCTCTGGTAAACGTTTACATAACTATGGAAAATCACAATTTTTAATGGGAACATCCACTATAAATCACCATTTTCAATAGCTATGTTAAATTACCAGAGGGTAACCTAAGGATGCTTCTCCAGTCAGTTCCGCCGAATCGTCTGAGCTTGGCTGCTCTGGCGGGTGCCTGTGAAGGCGAATCTGCCCCAGTGTGTTGGGCGAGGCCTTCGCTGGCCCAGCGATCAATGGGGACTTCAATGACGTGGAACTGACTGTGCTTGATGTTGAAAAATCCATTGGGATTTCGAAATGAAACATGGAGATGATCTCCATGACATATCATGAAATGTAACCTTGAATATCCGGTTGAAGCGCGGTGAGTGGTGGAACGGGGTTCATGGTTTTTGTCATGCTGATGGAGGCAAATGGTGGCCGAAATCTATAGCACCCCCAAACCACAAAGCACCACAAGCAGTGGCCAAC
The DNA here is from genome assembly GCA_947184155.2 of Cladocopium goreaui. Taxonomy (NCBI): domain Eukaryota; class Dinophyceae; order Suessiales; family Symbiodiniaceae; genus Cladocopium; species Cladocopium goreaui. Next base: position 380,554 of record CAMXCT020006559.1, on the reverse strand, counting down.
ATTGGAATCATTGGAGTTCCCATAAATTTCATGACCTTACAATACGGCCTTAGATCAACCAGGCTGGCTACATTCCTATAATGCAAACGGCTGGCCTACATTTCTAGCCTGGTAGCTGTTGTTGGGGTAAATCATCTAGACATTTTCCCGTGGATCTCAATTTCACATCCTGGGACTTCAGATTTTGGGACGGAAAAAAAGATGCGTGACCAGGGCTCCGTCGTTCCACTTTCATTTGGATAACATCGACATATTGACCTGAGGGAGCCCTGAAAGCTACAGCAACGGGGTAGATCTTGGGATGATGGGTGATTGAAAGCTTCATTTATGGACATTTATGGAGACTGAGAATAAGTGAATAGCTAACTAACTGTTTAGTAACTAAGTAAATAAATGAGTAGTTATATATACATGTATATATATATATGTGTGTGTGTAACATCTAAACAGATGTAAAACTTCTCTCTTTTTCTTCCTTCCGTCCTCTCCCTTTCTAAATAATGCAGGGGGACACAGCATTTCACTGGGACTGTGTCCAACGAAGCTACCAGTGAAATGGGATATCCAGCTTGGCCAGCTGGACGTACCTGCATTTTTTCGTTGCAATTTTGACTGACATGGCACGCGGCCAAGCCTAGAACCGCATAGCTGCATTTTCACTTCACGGTTGTCGCAATCTGGAATTATTTTCGTTGTTTCAACTCTAATCTGCATGTTTCAGGATTCAGTTCCTGCCGGATCATATAATGATCCATTCTTGTCTAGTGTGATTTCCATGGTGGCTCCGACATGGTGCCATGGAGCCATTGGAGGCAACCCTCTTTAGGGTGAATGATGACTGTCCTGACTTCCGAATTAACACATTTTAAGTTGGTAATTCATTTAAGTAAAGTGCAACAGTTGTCCTTGCGGTTGTTCAGCCTTTTGAGCGTCCCGCTGCACCTGCAGTCCCAGGGACCCCAGTGATCTGTTCTTTCATGTGCAGCTGTGCCGAACATTCAGAAACCTCCGTTTTTACTGCAGCTTCAGCGTTTGTGATGAGACATGTCATGCATGACAACAGGCAACAGGCATGTCCTCTTCCTGCAGGTGTGGTCTCTTTGGTTTTTGGTGAGGTGAAACATGTTGTGCACCTAATTCGTTGGAACTTGAAAGCCGTTTTATGCCCTTGTGGCTGACTTGAACACGGGCCTGTTGTGGCACAATCGCACGACCTTTAGGTTTAGGAACTGAATCCTGTTGTTTAACTAATTGTTTTGGTTCTCTTGTCTGTCACCAACTAGTCCCCCATTTGGTCCCTAATTTCCCCGCGTGCCTCTCCGTAATGTGTCGTGGGGTTTAGGTGTGTGCGCTGTTTTGGTCAGGTCCGTTTCGCCGTGTAGGTTGGTTCCGGAGGTCCGTCTGTTCCCCTCCCCCCCCTGCGCTGTTTTTGGCCGTCTGCCCGTCGTGTGTCCGCTTTTTTCTTCCTCTTGCCTTTCAGGGTTGACCCGGCTCTGGCCGGGTGTGTGTGTGTGTAACATCTAAACAGATGTAAAACTTCTCTCTTTTTCTTCCTTCCGTCCTCTCCCTTTCTAAATAACGCAGGGGGACACAGCATTTCACTGGGACTGTGTCCAACGAAGCTACCAGTGAAATGGGATATCCAGCTTGGCCAGCTGGACGTACCTGCATTTTTTCGTTGCAATTTTGACTGACATGGCACGCGGCCAAGCCTAGAACCGCACAGCTGCATTTTCACTTCACGGTTGTCGCAATCTGGAATTATTTTCGTTGTTTCAACTCTAATCTGCATGTTTCAGGCTTCAGTTCCTGCCGGATCATATAATGATCCATTCTTGTCTAGTGTGTGTCATATCATATCATATCAGAAATAGCTGGACGTACAAGCATCGTCACATAACTTTGGGACCTCCCGCCGTTTCAACTCACGGTTGATGGCAATGGCTACCTACACTGCGCTGAATATGATGGGGTGTCTTCGATTTTCCTTCGGGGTCATGAAATTTCGGACTTGAAATCGGAAACAATCCTCGAAATCGAAGTAATCCTTGAAATCCTGAAACATCCTGGAAAAAATTGGAACTTTGTGCTCCTAAATCAGCATAAATCACCTGTGCTGTTCAACACCTAGGCCTTGGTGCTCATGACGCTCATTGTGCAGCTGGGATCGATATGAGGGGTATCCATCGCTCTAGTCTACACTTTTTAGATAGACACACACACACATATATATATATATAATGCGCATATATTCTGAATTATATATATATATATAGAGATTATATGTACATATTAGTACATATGCACTTTTCCCACTAAAGGATCCTCAAAATGAAGAGGTTCAATCCTAAACCAGGGAGTCTGCGAGGGTATTTCAATGTTGGAGGAAGGGAACCTTGACAAGACCACTGCCTTCAGATACCGGGTAGCTTGATCGACTTGAGGGGACCGCAATACATATGTTTCTTTGCGGGGGATGATGTGCCATGACATTTTTTTTCAGGGGGCAAATTCGGTTCAAAAAAAGCAGATGTTTGGAGAAAAATCCAAGAGACGTTCGTTTTGAAGCTTGTTGGAAGGTGCCACACAGCTCTCGAGTTTTGCAAGGGTTGGCGTTGAACAAAAACTGGTAGGTACGTCTTCGGCATTCTGTTCGTACAGGTGCGGCCTGCAGATTGAAGAAGGTTTGAATGAAAATTTGGTGATGTGAAGATATGTGGATTGTGTGGCAGTCGGCCAATTTCATGAATCATCCCCAATGACTTACCATAAATATCCATAAATGGCTTCGATTCCAACCAGGCGGTGGACGATCATCGCAAAGATCCTATGTCTGCTATGAGTCAAGAGGACAGATGTGAAAAAGTTCGTTTGAAACTCAGGGTTCCAAGTTGGAGGGGATCTTACATGGGGATATGGGGATATGGGGATTCTGAATGGGATTTGGAATGGGATTTAGGATGGTGTTATGACAGTTATGATCCTAAATCTAAACTTTCTGATTAGAGTTCCTAGTTTGAATCTCAATACCACATCAGTTGTCCAAGTCTTCAGACCTTTTCGCTCTGCACAACTATTATTTTTGCTTTGGCCCCTTCCAGCCGTGAAACTTGGGGGATCTGAAGATTTTGCTGGATACCAAATTCCCAACAGCAGAGCGCTGGGGGTGGTATCCCGACTTCTCCCTCCTTCCCCAATGCGCAGGGTTCCCAGAACCTTGGAACCTTGTCTCCCACTGTGTCTCCCGCGGTGTCTCCCACCTGGTTCCCAACAGCAGAAAGGTGTTTGGTTTCAATCTCTAGAAGCAGGGTGCGGGACCCAAGCTACATGCGCAGGGTTCCGGCACGGTGCTGGGAAGCTGGGAACCTTGTCTCCCAGTTGTCTCTCTGATGTATCCATTTGTTTTTCAGTTGTCTTCCGCTTTGCCCCAGATGTGGTTGTCTCACAGCTGCATCCCAGGGTTCCTCCACTTGTTTTGCAGTTGTCTTCAACTTGTCTCCCATGTGGTCTCCCGGATGCTTTCTCCCAGATGTGGCCTCCCCTGTGTTTCCCAGTTGTTTCCCAGACGTCTAAAAGATCTGGTCCCCCAATTGTTTCCCAATTGTCCTGCAGTTGTTTCCAAACTCCCAGCTGTATCCCAGATGTAGCCTCCCACTTGTCACCTAGTAGTCTCCGGTTGTCTTACAGATGTGGTCTTCCGATTGTCTCCCCAATGGTGTCCCAGTTTGTTCCAGATGTGGTCTCCCAACTGTCTTCCACTTGCCTCCCACAACTCCCAGTTGTCTCCCCGATGCGGTCCCTTGTCTCCCAGATGCGGTCCCCCAATAATCTCTCAATTGCCTTCCACATGTCTCCCAGTTGCCTCCCAGATGTGGTCTTCTCATTGCATTTGAACCCGTTACTGCCATTGTCTCGCCCTTAGCCTTGCATTTAAAACCGCCCTGCTGGGTTGCAAAGCTGGCTGAATGGTGCTGGCTGTAGGTTCCCAATATTTTTTGGGGCTCCGCCCACGAGGAGAAGAATGCTGCTGACAATTACTTCGGAAATCTCTGGCCGCTTGGCTGCACGGCAGCAGGCTGCGTTGATTGAACCTGGATCAATGAAGGATTGCTGCTTGGAAGGAATACTGTAAGACCCATGTAACACCTGAGAAGGAGACTTAAACTTGGACGAACTTAGAAGTAGAAGGTCTATCTTCAAAGGATCTTGAAGATTTTACTTGAGAAATCTTGAGAAAAAGACTTGCGGTACGATGTGCCCCCAGTGTAGAAAGGACCGCCGACAGTTTTAGGTTCCATGATCATCCCAATGGCTTCATCAATGCACCCCGAAACTCCAATGGTTTCTCAGCATTTTTTCATGAACATTTCGTAACATTCCATCAAAATGGGGCACTTTTTGGAGTTAGAATTGTTAAAACACCGTTTTTCCATCCATTTTCAAAGATAGCCAGGGCTGAACATTGAGACTGTGACTATGCCTGGCTCTTCAGCCCCAGGGAAGCTGGCTCAGGCTGTCTATGTTGAGCCTTTTCATGAGCATCACTGGTGGGGTTAGCTGGGAGCAGCTACTGGTCCCGCTGCATGCAGTCTCTCCTTTTTGGGTCTTCGTGTTCCTATTTTATGTCAGTTTCACGATCTTTGCCGTGCCTGGGCTTTTGTGGCGATGTTGGGATGTCAAGTTGAGCTTTTTGGCTCGGTTGCAGACGATTGTTTTGCTGAAAATTGCTTGTGGTTCTAAGAAATTCTATGATGTTCGGGTGTTCGGGCATGTTTAGGCCAACAAGATCAACAAGGTCAGCTGGTGGATTAGCAACAGCAGAAACAGTTTCTGTCATTTTTCTTGCCAGTTGCAGGGTTGCTTCCAGGGTTGTTTTCCACCACCTGGCATCCCAGGTCTTGAATGAGTCTTGGCGATCCAATTGGGACGTGGGAAGGATCAGAAAATCTGTCAGCCTTTGGCATGCAAACAATTGGCAAAAGGTAAGGCCCCATTCAAGTGGCAAGTCAGAAACAAACCGTTCATTCTCCGCTGGCATGTTCCATGTGGGATGACCAATTATACCAAGTCAAACCCTTACGCAATCCTTCTTTTCCATCCAACAAATTCGATGATGATTCCATGTTGGCATCTATTAATTTTTGTGGATGGGTTGCTGAGACTGCCAACAAAGTTGCAGGTGTTTCATTTCTGTTTCCTACTTCCTGCTTCATACCCCGATGATGTTCCCAACATTGTGACATGTGTGTATCATATTACATACCAGTAGTACCGCATTCAAATCAAAGATAGGACACTGTAGCTAGTAGGAGAGGTGAGTTGTTGTGATGCATGGATGGCAGAGCGAATTCACTGATGGACCGAAAGGTGGTTGGAGTTGTTCTTTTTGAAATGGTTGCAGTGGTCACCTCAGCCACAACTTCTGCATGTACTGTGATGTAGTGTAGTGCAATGTAATTGTCGTGGCAGTTCCAGTTGTAGTTGCAGTTGTATTGTAATGTAGTTGTAGTGGTAGCTGTAGTTGCTGTTGTTGTAGTTGTAGCCGCAATGTTGTAGTTGAGGCCGCAGTAGTACTTGTAGTCGTTGTAGCTGTTGTTGTTGTTGCTGTTGCTGTTGTTGTTGTTGTTGTGGTGCAGTGTAGTTTAGTGTAGTGTAGTGGTGGTGTCTTGTGGTGAAGTGGAGTGTAGTGTAGTATAGTGGGGTTATAGTTGTAGCTGTAGTTGTAGTTGTCTTGTAGTGCAGTGGTAGCTGTAGCTGTAGTTGATGCTGTTGTAGTAGTTGCAATGTTGCAGTTGTAGTTGTAGCCGTCGTAGAAGTTGTAGTTGTTGTGTAGTGTAGCCGTAGTTTTAGTGTAATGTGATGAAGTGGAGTGTAGTGTAGTGTAGTGTAGCGGGGTAGTAGTTGTAGTTGTAGTTGTAGTTGTAGTTGTTGCAGTTGTAACTAAAGTGATAGTTGTTGTAGATGTAGATGTAGATGTAGATGCAAATGTAGATGCAGATGTAGATGTAGATGCAGATGTAGATGCAGATGCAGATGCAGATGTAGATGTCGATGTAGACGTAGATGTAGATGTAGTTGTAGTAGTAGTAGTAGTAGTTGTTGTTGTTCTTGCAGTTGTAGTTGTAGTAGTTGTAGTAGTTGTAGTTGTAGTAGTAGTAGTAGTAGTAGTTGTTGTTGTTGTTGTTGTTCTTGCAGTTGTAGTTGTTGTAGTTGTAGTAGTTGTAGTTGTAATAGTTGTAGTAGTTGCAGTAGTTGTAACAGTTGTGGAGGTAGTTGTAGTAGTAGTAGTAGTCGTCGTCGTCTTCATCATCATCATCGTCGTCGTCCTCGTCGTAGTCGTCGTAGTCGTGGTAGTGGTAGCGGTAGTGGCAGTGGTAGTGGGAGTGGGGGTGACAGTGGCAGTGGCAGTGGTAGTGGGAGTGGCAGTGTGGCAGTGGTAGGGGTAGTGGTAGGGGTAGTGGTAGTGGTAGTGGTGGTGCTGGTGGTGGTGGTGGTGGTGGTAGTAGTAGTAGCAGTAGTAGTGGTGGTTGTAGTAGTAGTAGTCGTCGTCCTCGTCGTCGTCGTCGTGGTAGTGGTAGCGGTAGTGGCAGTGGTAGTGGGAGTGGGAGTGGCAGTGGTAGTGGGAGTGGCAGTGGTAGTGATAGGGGTAGTGGTAGTGATAGGGGTAGGGGTAGTGGTAGTGGTAGTGGTGGTGATGGTGGTTGTAGTAGTGGTGGTAGTAGTAGTAGTAGTACTAGGTAGTGGTGGTAGTAGTAGTAGTCGTCGTCGTCGTCGTAGTAGTAGTAGTAGGTGGTAGTAGTCGTCGTCGTCGTCGTAGTAGTAGTAGTAGTAGGTGGTAGTAGTAGTCGTCGTCGTCGTGTCGTCGTCGTCGTCGTCGTAGTATGTAGTATGTAGTATGTAGTTAGTAGTATGTAGTATGTAGTATGTAGTATGTAGGATGTAGTATGTAGGATGTAGGATGTAGGATGTATGTAGTATGTAGTATGTAGTATGTAGTATGTAGTATGTAGTATGTAGTATGTAGTATGTAGTAGTAGTAGTAGTAGTAGTAGTAGTAGTAGTAGTAGTAGTAGTAGTAGTAGTAGTAGTAGTAGTAGAGTAGTAGTAGTAGTAGTAGTAGTAGTAGTAGTAGTAGTAGTAGTAGTAGTAGTAGTAGTAGTAGTAGTAGTAGTAGTATGTAGTTAGTAGTATGTAGTTAGTAGTATGTAGTTAGTAGTATGTAGTTAGTAGTATGTAGTTAGTAGTATGTAGTTAGTAGTATGTAGTTAGTAGTATGTAGTTAGTAGTATGTAGTTAGTAGTATGTAGTTAGTAGCATGTAGTTAGTAGCATGTAGTTAGTAGCATGTAGTTAGTAGTATGTAGTTAGTAGTATGTAGTTGGTAGTATGTAGTATGTAGTATGTAGTATGTAGTATGTAGTATGTAGTATGTAGTATGTAGTATGTAGTATGTAGCATGTAGCATGTAGCATGTAGCATGTAGCATGTAGCATGTAGCATGTAGTATGTAGTATGTAGTATGTAGTATGTAGTATGTAGTATGTAGTATGTAGTATGTAGTATGTAGTATGTAGTATGTAGTAGTAGTAGTAGTAGTAGTAGTAGTAGTAGTAGTAGTAGTAGTAGTAGTAGTAGTAGTAGTAGTAGTATGTAGTATGTAGTATGTAGTATGTAGTATGTAGTATGTAGTATGTAGTATGTAGTAGTAGTATGTGTAGTATGTAGTATGTAGTATGTAGTATGTAGTATGTAGTATGTAGTATGTAGTATGTAGTATGTAGTATGTAGTATGTAGTATGTAGTATGTAGTATGTAGTATGTAGTATGTAGTATGTAGTATGTAGTATGTAGTATGTAGTATGTAGTATGTAGTAGTAGTAGTAGTAGTAGTAGTAGTAGTAGTAGTAGTAGTAGTAGTAGTAGTAGTAGTAGTAGTAGTAGTAGTAGTAGTTGTGCTTGTTGTTGTTGTTGTTGGTGTTGTTGTTGTTGTTGTTGTGGTTGTCCTTGTCCGTGTCGTTGCTGTGTAGCGTGGTGCGGTTGAACGTCCAAAAATGTTGCGAACATGCGGTGTTTTTACCATTTTGACTTTGAGATGTGTTTCGCGCCACAACGGCGCACAATTTTTCATCTCTTATCTCACCAGATGGCTCCGCACCCGCCGCTTTAGCGAGCCTACTTTTCGATCTTTTCGACCCTCCGGAGCCACAAAACATGGGAAAAACACGTTCGTGCACCTGCATCTTCTTTCTTCTGACTCTTTCTCTTCTCTGATCTTCTTCTTTTGCCTTTCTCTTCCCGGACTCTTCCGACCTCTGCTTTTGATTTGTCCATGTTGTCGGAAGTTTGATTTCTAAACTTCCTTCGATCATAGCGCGCAGGATTACAGAACAGTATAGATATGATATGATAGTGTAAAGGTCATATTGTGATCATTTACAACATTATGATACTATAATGTGGGCTAAACAATGTCATAGGCCATCCCCCAGTCATCACCTTTTTTTAGGTGGTACAGTCACAACTCCCAAATTGTTGCTGATATATCATTAGTCAATGAGTTTTTGATAGAAACTGTGGAACCATTAACTATACTACTAAATGGTTGCCCTGTGATTGTTTCACAACATTAAAAAATTATAAGCCATAGTTTGTAGTAGTTTAAAGTTAATAGCCATAGTTAATAGCAATAAACCATAGTTCATCACCATAGATAGCTATAGTCAACCTATCATATGTCGCAAACCTCGATGCTTTCGATGGCTCCTCAGGTGGTCACGGGCGTCCCTGAGTCGCAGTTGTGATGAGTTTTTCACTGGGCGAAATGGGAGAGGCCTCCAGGGGCAACCACACACAGACACGCACACACACACACACATATATATATATAGAAGCATGCACACACACATATTTATTTATTTATTTATTTTTATTTATTTATTTATGCACTGATGCACACACCCACCCACACACATATATATATGCACACTTGATATGTTATGGTCATGGTGATGATGATGGTGATGACGATGATGCAGAGAGTTTCTAAAGTCGTGCCATGATGACGGTGTATTTAGACATCGGGATTGAATGGTGGTTAGTAGGGGGAATTACCCAACAATGCGCAAATTACTTTAATTCAGCCATACTTCCTACAGATAACTAAAAAATACTCATAAAACTAACTGACTAAGTAAGTAAGTAACTAACTAAATAACTAACTAACCCATATATATATATGTGTGCGCGTGTGTATGCATGTCATTTGCGTGTAGATGCGCTAAATGTACGTAAAAATATATGCAAGCATCTATGTGCGTGTACCTATAGATGCAGTAAATGCATACATTGCACACAAACACACGCACATATACATATATATTATATATATAAATATAATTAGATAGATAGATAGATAGATAGATAGATAGATAGATAGATTATATATATATACAGATTTATGATTATTATGTATCTACAATGGTATGGCGGTGGTGCCTTTTTTTTGTGTCTTGGTAGCCGGCAAGCATCCTGGAGCAGATAACTTACGAAAGAAATTGGAACCGGCCTTCCGTGATACTTGGTATGAAAAATGGGGTTTATGTGTTCAACAAATATAAATAAACATATATATATATATATGTAGATGTTTGTTTTTTTTTGTGTGTATATATATATATATTTGCACGTAGAAAATATACAACTATGTGCAGTAGTATGTATGTATGTAATGGAATGGAATGGTACGGTACGGGCTGGTATGTATCTATGTACCCATGTATATATGTAGATGCATGCTTTCCCATGGTCCATGGTTTGAAATTTTCTTTCCCCTTCGCGCTGCAACATAGTTCGCACTTTCCCACGGTCCCATGTTCATGATTTCTGCTTGTTTGTATGATGGTCCTAGTTACCTTCCGGCTTATTGGTCTTGCCCACCTGCACTCCCTTTGGGGTTGCCTTGCCTTCGTGGGCTTCCCCTCTGGATTTGGCTTGGTTGGTTTGGGTCTTTGCCGTTGGTTTCCTTTTTGCGGTGTTGGTTTGCTTTTCGCTGGGCTGTTTGCACCTTTGGTGTGGCCTGGCCGCCTTGAGTCGTTTGTTCCCGTTGGGCCTTTGGCCTTGGTGTTCATGGCGTGCTTTCGTGGTGGGCTGCTGCTGCTGCTGCTGCTGCTGTGGCTTCCCCTTGCTCTGCGCTGTCTATTTGGGGGCAGTTCAGATCAAAGTTCACACGCCCCCTCGCACTGAAACGAGGTTTTCTGTCAAAGTGCCATCGATAGCGCCCAAAGTGATCACGATGCCGTCCTCCAATCCATTTTGGCAAACAAGCAAGCGCATATCGAAAAAATCCGATATCTGCGACCAGGCTGAAGAGGTCTGGGATTGGGGTCTGGGATTGCAAAACTTGGGGATGGTTTGTAATTTGTTTTGCGACATTATAAAGTATCATAGACATACATGTGTATATACACACATATGCACACACACACACGCACTTGTATGTATATGTATATGTATATGTATATGTATATGTATATATATATATACACACTATATATGTACATATGCACACGCACACACACACTTATATAGGTATATATCAAAATAACATGAATAAAAAATGCACACACATATATATATATATATTTGTGTTTGCCCAAACAAATATGCAACTTACTTTTCATGAAATGAACGTTGACTTGCTATGGCAGTTCCGCAGAGGATTCTTGATGGTTCCTTCGGGTCTCACTCCCGCTGGGGTTGTTTTCCGTCCATCAAGCGAGATATTCACGGTCCAAATTGCTTTGGGTAGCGAGAGGGTGAGCCCGCTCACCATGTTCAGATCGTCCATCCCACACATTTTTCAAATATAAAACCTCTCCACGCCCTCAGTGCCATAGTGGCTGAGTGCTGACCTATGAGACACAACGACCCATAGATTCCATGGATCGAAAGGTACCCTGGAAACTCTGAAGTAGAATTCATCTGCAAGATCCTGACCAAAGAGCTATATCATGCTATATCTATGTCATTCTATAGCTATATCCGTAGCTAGATATCCCTGGGTGTCACTCATGTGTTGAGATCTCAGAGGGTCGCCTTTTAGGATGCCAGAGGCCTCGCCGAAAATCTCAGGTTCAATGAGATTGATGCCGAGGATGTAGGGGTAATCACCTATCAGATCCTCTCGGGAAGAGATGGGGCTGGGAAAATCATGGCAACTTCAGTCATTTTTTCAGTGTACTAATATCATTGTGACAAATTGGGATTTACATTTTTCAACTGATTCATTCCTTAACACTTCGATGAGTCGATAGCAAAAACCACAAGAGAGAGCCTATTTGTTCGAGGATTGCATTGCTTGACCCCCTGCATTCGTTTGCTTGGATGTCCCACGCAGTGATTAGGTGGGTCAGAGGCCATGTGGATCGTAACCATGGTTTTTTGAGTGACATACCAAGATGATGACCGGCTGAGATGCACTCAAGAGACCAGTTGGTATGGGATCAAAAAGTTTTCCCTGTTTTGAAACGACAACAAAAAAGTCAACCCCAACAGACAAAACACATAAAAATATCCCATGGAAATCAGGGTTTCGTAGTGGATCTATAGGGATTACCTTCTTCGATGCGCCAAGGATGTTTCAAGACAAGGTCACCACCAAAGAAGTTCAGACGCATCCTGGAGAGACTGTTCGCCGTTCCGGCCGTTCCGGCCGTTCCGGCCATTCTGGCCGTTCCGGGTCATGGGTTGGTGAATGGTTGAAGGTTTTTTTTCGGGCCATACCCTTTGGTCATCAAACATGGCTGAAAAATCCCTAATTAAGTTCGATTGTCCCACTTAAATGCCCGAGGCTTTTCCATTGCCATGTTTCATGACCGGAGGCCATGAGAAAGCGGATTATCAGCCAAAAGGCGTGAGTTGTAGCTGGAAAAATGGATGAACCATCTCATTTTCGGACTTCAAGGGTAACATGAAAGAACCGTTCGCCCTCCTCAAGTAGAAGGCAGGTGGTATGGTCAAAGCTTTAGAAGACGGCTCGGTTCACTTGCGCATCCTGAGGAATCCCCAGAGAGAGATCCTGGAAGTGAGTAAAGAGGTGAACCGAGCCGCTTAAAGGGGTCGAGTTGCCGAACATTTACATCCCCCAAATCTATCCTGGACCCCCAAAATGGAATTTGGAAGATGATGTTCCTATTGGATATGACCATTATCTCACGGTTCCATTTTGCTTTAAAATCCTTGCGTAACTTCCAGGATCACCCCGCGCAACAACATGCGCTGTTGGTATCCGAGGTATTTTGAATCGATCGATTTGGATATATGGGATGCTGCTTGGATTGATGGGATGGTTGCCAACAAAACATTGCGGCAACCAACCAACCAAAAAAGTTATTCTATGGGATAAAACCAACCATGTAAAAGTTTTTCCATGGGACATTATAGACATTAAAAGGTAGGAACAGTATGAGCAATTTTCCAGGTGGGCAAGAGAAATGCGACGACATGTTTCGGCATGGTGAGTGTTGTGGCCCGGCATGTCAAACATACTACTGGATGGATTGTACCAGGACAATCCTGGATACAGTAGATTGGAGCCATGCACTCATATTCCAAGATCTTTTCAGCGGAGGTGGGTCAACGCGATATCTCATGTGGAAGAGATAGAAAAGTAGACACACTTTCAGCAAGGGACGTGACGGGCAAATCACCAAGATGCATGATACATAAATTAAGTTCCTGGAGCCCTGAATCATGGATTCCATATTGTAAAATTATATCAAATAAAGGTACCCGTGCGAAGGTATTGTATCCCTCTCAGAAAAGGTCCCAACGGGATGGGGTACCTTTGAAGGGTCTGCCAATCCCATTGCATGACCAAAAGACAAGATGTCAACAGTTGGTCCACCCTGTTAAAGCGGAGATTTTCTACATGTGAATTTGTCGGAATTTGGTGGGCAGCAATTTGGGCACTTTAGTGCCAGATCGGTTCATGCACCCGCCTCACCCTACGGAAGCACGCAGTCCTTTTTGTTTTGCTGAACAATTTGTGCTGTAGAAATGGTCCCAGAATTGGTTCACGGGAAATTCAAAGTTATACCGCAAAACCATACAAAACTTGTAAGTCGGATGGCAAGAACAATGCTTTCGCGTCAATGATATCTCTCAATTTAATTCTGTTGAAATCATTGAACATGCCCCTGCAGCAAAAGAAACTCAGGCATGGTCTTTTTTCAAGCTCTTGGACTTAGATTCAGGCGCTGGGCTTTTGCCGGGCTTGAGCACATGTGCAGCTTGAGCAAATCTTCTGGGAGGGCAGGCGCTTCCAAAAGGCAAGGTTTAAGAAGAACCAGGGGGAATCGAACCCCACTTTGGTTCCAAAGGGCAATGCCGAAAACCTTTCTTTCTCCAGCCGCGGCAGCAAGGCGGTGCAATTGAGATCGAGGAGTTCCTGATGGGATGCTTACGCCTCCGGGGCAGTGCCCGTGCCATGGACATGGCGAAGCTGTGCCATGACCAGGTCTGGGCTCTAGACGGCAACGTGGGTGGTTGCAACAGCACAGTTTAGCGGGCCCATGTTGCGGGACTTGCCATGGGAAGTGGAGGGTTCATGGAACTTCGCGGGTCCGGGGCATTTGCAAACCAGTTTGGGCAAACCGGTTGCCTGCTGCGCTGGAGGCTTGGCTCATCCGCAACCAATCTCGTTTTTGGAGCTTCGTAGAGGACCTTATGACGATGGTTGCAGCAAGATGTGGCGGTATGCCTAGCAACTTGACCTAGTGACAGCCCTGACAGTTGAGCAGTGGCAAAAACATTTGTACGGATTTTAGTGCATGACACGTTCAAAAGAAATTGATCCTGGATCCCCCATGATCCCCCTCCGAAAAGGATCCTAAAAGGTTTTCAGTCTTTAGCAAGGAGCCCCCTTTTGGACGACAGGAGGAACTCACTCGCACGCGAAGCCGCCTGGATCAACTGACAGCACAGGCGGATCAGACGTGGTTCCCGTGGCGAGCAGTGAAAAACTCTACCAGTACCATGACGTATGACGACGGGAATCTTGTGGATGCCACACTGTATACTGTGGGATGGTGTTTGTACGGATGTAGTTGCAGTTGTTGCATGTTGTTGTCAGGGTTGAGTAAGACTTCGAGTTCGGGTGGCGATGGTGATGATGATGCTGCTGATGATGATGATGATGATGAGGGGCATGAGGAGGAGAAGAAAGGATGGATGGCCATTGCGAACATTTGTGGCTTCAGGGGCAATCACACGCCCATGGCTATGCTACTGAAAATGGAAGACAAGAACCTCTCCCGACAAAACCAGATTGGTTGCATTTTTCCAACAAGGATCTTCTCAGGTTGTAATGGCGGATTTCCCAGCAGTTTTTCAACACTTGTTTCGAAGAAAATGTCTGTTGAAAGTTTCAGCCTTTACCCAAACGCTCCAGATCCGTGGCCTCATGTTGGCAGGTGCACGGCGTGTGAGGCCAATATCCGCTGTCTTTTGGACATCGGTTTGTCGGCACTTGGGTTTATATACCTGACGTAGCAGGCATACCGCATAGCCACAAACTATCAACATCAAAACTACGGGAACACAGGAAAACATTGAAATCATCGATTTATTTTGATTTGTTGGAATTGGGGGGGCCTCATCTTTGAGACAAAACCATCTTTCGTTGTTGGGGTTGGACCGTCCAATTCTGTGGCAAAGGTGGGCTGCGAAAAAAACAATTGAAAGGAGGTTGGAGGATGCTGCTACAGCAGAACTAGAAACGCAAATTGAGGCTACCAACCTGAACATGGCAAGGTATGCCAAAGGCTGCTTAAGTTGAAGGGCCTATTTTTCAAGCGCTTATGGTAATTAATAGACTGCACATTTCTGAGATCTGGCCGCAGGATTGCCATCGGAAAGGGAATGGAGTGACGTCTCCAAATTTTGACGTGTAGTGATTGCAACACTTCCTTCATGCAACATTTTTGCAGCACGTCTTGTTCTTTACTTGTCAAAATATGTTCTTATTGTTGTTATTGCTATGGTCATCAGCCCTGGCTTCACTAAATGGACATTGGTTTGCCGGGTCTTCGTGCCCGCGCCCCAATGGATCCAAGACCAAACCAAGGGGTGTTTAATGTCACACCAGGGAATCCCACATTCTAACTCTCTGCAATGGCACTTGCGAATTTGACATACTTGATTCTCAAGAAAACCCAGCAAAATCCAAGCGCCACCACAGCCAAGATGATTCTGATGAATTCGCCCATAGTTATCATATTCCTATCATATTCCTATCATATTCCTGTCATTCCTGTCCTAATTCCGCCTCAAAGTCCTTCAACACGATCATCCTTCATGGTCCAGAGACTCGGCTGATCTCCTGCGCCCAGTTTGGCCCAAATCCGGAGATCGCCTCGACTCGTGAAAATACGAGATCCCACTGCGAAGCGGTGCTCAAAATAAAAGCCTTGGGCTAAAATGATGCTTCATTTTGGGGGGAAGCCATCAAGCACGGCTTTCGGATGCTTTAGAACTTTAGAACAAATTACATTGATATATATATATATGGTGGTTTCCTGAAATGGGGATGCCCCCAAATTATCCATTTTGATGGTATTTTCCAGTATAGACCAACCATTTGGGGATATCCCCATTTATGGAAACACCCATATTAGATATAATATGATATAATTAGAATGCCAGGTTTGGAACTGTTTGAATTAGGTGTTGCCGATGGTTGAGCAGGGTTTATCTAGTGGTGCATCAACTCCAACCACAGTCCAAAGGGCTCCTCGCAAAAAGAGCAGGCACAAGAAATCCTAAACTCAGACAACTTTCTCATTTGCCTTGGGCGATTGGGAGGTCTAAGGCCAACATAGTTCAAATTTGCAACACGTTTTGGACAAGGCAGAAACCCCCAGATCTTTGAAACGCCGAAGACCAAGCGTTTCCGGCCTTTCTTTGTTCTGCTCCTTGTTGGCTCGCAGACCGGTGCGCAAGGGGTCACAGTTGGATCACGTGGCCCAGCAAATTGCAAAAATTGTAGCGTTAGCCTCATCTTGCGGTGTATCAACTAGCTTCATCTATCGAATACCCCTCAGCTCCAACTCATCGCAATGAGGAGCCCCCAGCTGAGCACAGCGGAGGGGGAAGTTGGTTTGACCCGGTTTTTCCGCAGCCCCTGCCGTGGGGGGCATGGACCCGTGTTTGGCATTTCAGGAAGTCGAGGAGTGCGTGGGGACGTGCGACGTGGATCAGGTAACAATCCTCGAGTTGTGCAAGAAATGGAGAGAGACAACTTGTCGAAGCCATCCCCGCAGGTCTAGATTTGGTAGCATAACTTTCATTTTAATTTAAAACATAAAATTGACTGAGGGCGAAAGGCTATAATCAGGGGTAGCCTTTGAGGAAGATGGGAGGCTCTTTCGCCCGGACAATTGTTGCAGAAGAACTGATTTGGATGAACGTGAACACGCTCAAATGAAGATGATGTGTGTTTGTTGTCACTTGTTAGTTATCATTGTTGCTGCCCTCCTTGTTGTTATGAATGATTGGTACAAGGAGGTGCCCCATGGTTAGGGAAGTTTGTCACTTTGTAATTATTGATGGCCTTTGTTTATTCTTTCCGATAACTAATATGTCAGCATATATCATCACATATGGCGATATCTATGGTTATATCATGTTATATCTATATCACCGATTCTCTGGTTATATATATATATATATATATCTAAATATTTACAGATCTAACATGATACCAATGGCTATACAGGCTATACATACATATATATCATGATATATCTACCATATATAGTATCATGATATACATAGTACCAATGGCTATACATATTTCATGATATATCTACCATATATAATATGTATGGGGTTTTGTGGTTAGTGGACCTCAACGACCTCAACTCGCAGGAGCCAACTTCGGTGGAAGCACCTCAACGGAGCCCGGCGATCCGACCAGGACCCAGCCTGATATGGTATGGTACCCCAAGATGGAGGGTTTATGTCATGGAACATCCCATTAAAATTGGATGAGAGCTGGAGGTAGCCATATTTAGGAAATTTCCAAATCCCCAAAATCGACTGAAATGGCAAGAAAAGTTGCAGCATGTAGCCACAGATTCCACGACTTGCAGCCTAATTGTTTAATTATTTGCAGTACTTGAAAGCCAGATGCTCCCTACATACGACCAAAGTGCTGCCCATAGTATCTAATGTATGTCAATGTATGTCCAGGTATGTCATATGTTTCTTTTCTACCTAATATGCCTATATTATATACAAGCCATAGCGTATCTACATACTATTCATCAGTTGCCTATGATTGATGTTACTTGTATTATACACGCACATATAATATATAGTACCTATATACTACTTGTAGCGTATTTACAGAATAGCGTAGCTATATAACAGGTATATTATGTGTATATACATATATATATATATACAGATGCATATTATATACACACATACGCACTATTGTCAATACCCATAGTCAGCATCGAAATCCGCAGACTCGCCAAGGGGAGGAGGCAACCACATACACTACTTAATCCATCGTACTTATATTGTGCTAGCTGAAGAATACAGCAACGACGCCCAAGCTGCAAATATACCTTTACATACATATGTTTTTTTTTTCAAGTATAGCACTGCGATTGTGTATATATACATAACCTGTGTATAACACATACGTACTACCCATAGTCTATCTATATCTATGGTTTTAATAAAGTATAATATGTATATACATATATATTTGTATATATAAATGTATAAGCCACCTGGTTGCTGCTCATCTGGCGCTAAGTTATACTGCTCATCCACCACTTATTTCTTATTCCTTTTACATACTTCATATTCAACCTCCCCACCCCACCCACCCACACCACAGGGGGAGAAGGGTATTATGACCATGGGTGGGGGGCGAGGTGGGGGACCCGGAACCTGGAATATGGTTACTAGTCAACTAATAGTGGTTATATAGTAGTGGTTAATAGTGTTTAATTGTGGGTAACAGTGTTTCATAGTGGGTAATAACGGGTAATAGTGGGTCCACCAGTTTATATACAGTAGCATTTTTTTGGTTGAAAAACATAGACATTGTGAATGAATATGATTCACCAGTGGATTATACGGGTGAGAACATCCCACTGTTCAAGGACATATCCGAAGCACCCCATGGTTATGCATTATACCCAACACAACCACCCCAACTACCCAACACAACCACCCCAACTGTAGCCCTAAGTATGGTATACTCATCAAGACATCCCATTGATTCACACCAAATATATATATATATAATTCCCATGTAATTCTAGATCTATTATACTTAGGTGGTATAATGTGTTATTAATTGTTATTATATATCATTCAAAAATGTGCTAGATGTTACAAAATATAGTGATTTTGATTCCATTTCCATGGGTTCCCTACCATTGAGATATGCCCACCCCAGGGGAACCAAGTTGAGAATATTAATTCTAGGATGTACTAGATTTAATGGCCATCCCATAATTCACATTGATTCTAGATATAATGTTGGCATATGGAAAGATGGTTGAAATCCCACCCATTAAAACGGCAAGCCATTGGGAATGATTTGAAATTTGCGCTGCCAACGTTAATGCCTACCCAGGTTAACTCTTAGTTAACATATTAACATTACTTAGCATATCCTACCATCAACGTCACCACCGTTAAGAAAAACACCCGAGGTTTTCACCGCCAGGACACCTCTGGCAGAACGACACGGCCGAGACGATGCAATCAGCGCTGAAGGGACCGAGGGGTGATGTGTTGCTATGCCATGAATGTCCAAATTTAGAGGGATTTTCGATGGATGTTGGATGATTTAGATAGATTTTGGATGATTTTGGATGATTTTAGGGGTTTTGAATGAATGCACCGCATCAACAATGGGCATTCCGGTATTTCAGTTGGAAAAATGGTGATTGTCTTCAGTTGGACAGCCCAAGATATCCAATATCATGGGGAAATGTAGGTGGTTTGCCATGGTTTGCCCACAAAAAAAACCCATACACAACTGGGGATACCCTGCGGTCATCAAACATGACAATGGTTTGGTTCCATGATTTTCTCATTAAGCCAGCCACGTTTGATTCCGGGAGAGTTTCAAAGTTGGCCACATAACTAAGATCGAAACCATTCGAAACCTGGCTTCAGGAGTTCGTGTGGCTTCGCAGGAGGTTTCAGAGGAGATTTTATTGGTGCTGAAACATCAGCATAGCGAGGTGCCCTTCGGAACTGGGTGATGCCAAGGGCTGGTCAGGCTTCGAGCGAAACATCCGATTGATGCTCCTCCGAACTCAGGCGATTTCAAGATAAATTTATCAAGATGGAGATTGAATATGAAAAAAGGGATTTTCCAGCCAGGTACGTTTGATTACCAGAGGGGAAATAAATAAAAAAATAATGAATAAATAAATAATCGCATATATATATATATACACACATAAACATATATTGCCTTCCTTCCATGCTCTAATCGACATTGGAAGCAGATCGACAATCTTCGATGAAGTAGTGTTTTCCGGCCAGGTTAGATACTGACATCACTTGGATCCACCCAGAATTGCATGTTGTATCATGTTATCCGATTAACAAGCTGTGTGCGTGTGCTTTTTGTTTGGCATTAATCCAGATCAATCCCTTCTAGTCCCTTGTTTTGGGATTTTTGTACTACTACCCTCCTGGGAATTTCATATAGAGGCATGGAAAACTGCCCCTTTATCAAGTTGATTCATAGATGCCTTACTTTTTAAACACTTGGCACCTTTTTAAGGCAACTATGGCTGGTTGTTATTGATTGACAACCAGCCATAACCTTCCCAGGTGATGCAGCGCTTGGAGTGGCAGGATCAAGTCTTACGCGAAATGAAAGAGGGGAAGGTGGAAGGGAGGAGGTGCAGCACCGGTACCGGGGGGGTCCCCAACGCGGGAAGTGGGGAAACCCCCTCTGGTAATTTTGAAGACTTGGGAAAAATCGCAGTTTTAAAGAGGTAAATCATCTATAAGGGGGCCAGCATGTGAAAAAAGATATATAGGGTGAGATGAGATGACGTGATGAGATTGCAGATAACACTAAGTGAAAAGAAATGTGGAGGTGCAGTGTGGAGTCTGATCTTTGCAACACAAAGTGTCACTTCCACCAGAGCTGAGAAGAGCCCAGATGAGATGAGATAAATGGTGGAGTGTGAAGTGGGAAGTGTGGAGTGTGAAGAGTGCAGTGTGAAGTCTGGAGATTCAAGTGTGGCCTTTGGAACAGCGCACCACTTTTGCACGACTTTTGCACAGAGCAAGCACGCACGGGCGGGCCTGGCGCACGGCGCATGCAAGTTCCATAGATGAAAAAGGTCTTATAGTGTAACCCTAAGGCAACTTTCGCCCCGCCTCGTGCGACTACTACTGCTACATATGTAAAAAAATATATGTGGGTATCGTGTGTTGATTTGCTTATTTCTCCAAATGTCAGTTCATTTCAATTCGATATGTTTACTGTAGGGTTCTCCCAGGGGCCCTGATCAAGTCCCTCCGGGCCCTCCGTGCCAGGAGAAGCATCTTCGCTGAAAGTGTGTCAAGTGGGCAGACCGTTGGAGAACTGGTTCCTTGGATGGCCTCGGGGTTTTTCGAAACTGCTGAAACAGGAGAACCATGGAGAATCATTGGACAAAAGGGCTCGTGGATAGTGTTTTGGTATGTTTTGGTATGTTTTGGTCATATTTTCTTGGACCTTTGACGGTGATACTGGTGATACCCAGGCAGCTTTCATGATTCCCCCGGGATTTCTCTGCAGCTGTCCATCAGCTAATCAGGCTGCGCCTAAATGAGGCAAGGTGCCACCTCGCAGCGACATGAGAAGTCACCGTTGATCCTCTTAAATCCAACGTTTTATATTAACCATTTGAAAACACATAAACGCCAGAATCAAATGGTATCATTATGTATATATCATTATATATCACTTACATACCATTTAAAAATCTTATCTATGTCACTTCTATCATATTTACCAAATTTTTGCGCCGTATATCACTGTATATTGCTACGGCCGCGATGGTGCGACGTCTGGCCGTCGTCGCTCTTCTGTTGCTGCTGGCGTGTCGCAGTCGAAGCTGGGTGCAGCGATGGCCGCAGCAGTCACGGACGCCTAGGATGCGCGCCCGGGCTGTGGGGATCTTTACCACGTGCCCCGAAAAGGAAGGAACAAAATCATCAGCAAAGATCTAGGAATCCAGGAAATGCATGGGAAAATCATGGCAAACATGATGGGATCATTGCTTATAGTTCATGCAACATGCGGGATAAATGTGGGAAAACCATGATCATTTTTGCCATCTTCCATGCATGGCTTCAAAGTGGTCACGGGGCCGAACATTAATTATCTCCAATATGCAGTTGTTTAAATTACATCCCAATCAATCCCAATCTATTTGCGATTTGTTTGTCAACTCCCAAGATAAATTCCAGTCATGCAGCTCCTTGCCCCATCTTGTCGTTCCTTCCCAGGACGGCTCGCGTGGACGGCCTTTCCGCTGCGCCTGCTGCGCGTCTTGCGACGTGGCGCCGGCGGAGTGTGCCCTTGGAGCGCTATGTGGCGCCGGCGCAGCGGAGGGTGGGACATACTCCGCTGGCCGTGCTAAGGGTGGTGGGCCTGGCTCTGATCCTCGTGACGTGCCTTGGGCTGTGACATCTTGATATTTCCGGAACATTACCAGATGTGCCTTGGGGCTGAGATGGTGATTGATGGTGATTTTTGCGTCCCGGAAATCCACCATTTGGGGAATTTAGAGGAAACTTTTAACATCTTTTAGCTTTGGGCCCGTGACCCGTGAATCAAATCCGGGAATAAATCCCCCATCCCCGTTAAACTATTGCACTCATTGAAGATCTTCAACAAGGGATCAAATCCCTACCCCCGTGGAACTATTGCACTCATTGAAGATCTTCAATGTGGGATCAAATCCCCCCACCCCCGTGGAACTACTACACTACACTCATTAAAAGGGTGAAAAAGGGAATTTGGAAAACGAGTTTTCGAAGACCGTTACAGCGCTCGTAAATCGCAAAGCCATTTTTGATCACACACAAAACTCATAACATTCGAAGTCTCTAGGATGGAGGTTTTTCATGGTTTTTCACTTTTTAAATGATTTTGATATGATTAATATATATATATATATCCAAAGATATGATTTGCTGTTACCATTGTTTCTGGCCTGGTTTTGCAGTTGTGATTTTGATACGGTTTCACTTATGTTTTTGATATGGTTTAAGTTATGATTCTTGATGTGGGTCTTAAATTGTGATTTTGATGGGGTTGTGGATGCTATTTCCACGCAGGTTGAGGCATTTTTTATTTGCGCATGTGATCTCCTGTGCACCCGATTAGCTTGCTTTAGGTGTTGATACAGTCATTTTGTACGGGAATTACTGTACCACGGTTTTTGCTCTTCGTCAAGACGTGATGAATTGCATTCCGGGCAAACAGAGACTTCAGGCCGTACTGTTACTTTACCCAAGTGTTACCCGCTCTGGTAAAGGAGCATAGACGTAGAAAATCCCTTCGTACATCATTTTCTGAAGAAGGTTCCAGGTTAAGCCACATGGATTTCTATATTCTTTCCATCAAGGTTGGGCCTGTTCGTGGTTTTCCCAGTGGTGTCTGTGGGGATGCTAGTGAAGAAGGATCCTGGGAGGAAGTGGGTGTCTTGGTCGGAGTGATGTGGCTAAAGTCTAAAGTCAAATGGTATCAGCGTCAGTGATGTTGTTGCAGATGGGGAATCATCCTATCCGTTTTGGACAAATATATCTAGATATATCTAGATGGTTTTGTTTTCAGGGAAAACGTGTAGAAATCAACCCTCATGGATAGGAATCAATGCGAAAAAGGGATGGGCTTGGGGTTGCTGCCGTGATTCGGAACACCCGGAGGCCCACACCTTTGATCATTTTGATCCCATCAGGTGGATTTGGTGATTTGCGCATGGGCAAAGATGACCATCTCCCCCTTCTTCCGGGTGCCCATGGCTTTTCTGGGCAGGAATTGGGGGCTGAGTCCTGAGAAAGTGGGGCAGCTTTCCTGGTTCAAGGTGGATAGGTGAGTACGTTTACAGTAGATATCATCTGATGGGCTTTGGTTTGCTTGGGCAGTTTTTTTCTGTTTTTTTTCCTCCTCCAATGGGGAATCTGAATCTATAATGTATTGTAGGGATTTGTATAGGGTGTGTCTTTTTTTGGTTTGCTCACGTCCAAGTGGAGTGTGTTCGGATCCCCGAGCTTCAAGCATCACCACACACACACACCACAGGTTGAGGGGGTCAACGACCCTCACTTCCTAGAATGGGCTGGTTCTATTGGAGTCCTGGGGAAAAACCAATGCATTTTTTCCCTGAAATCTCTCCATTCTAAGAAGCTGCTCCGCAGGTGAAGATCAAGGGCCATGATAACCTTCCGAAGGACGAAGCCTGCGTTTACGTCGCCAACCATCAGTCCTTCATGGACATTCTCTCGGTCTACCAGCTCCTGGGATAGTCGTGATACGGTGGGATTTTCGATAGTCCAAGCAACGATCTCTTCCTTGAAATGTATCTCCCCTTTTTTTGTGGCTCATCGAATGACGTGATATGATGTGATATGTATGGCAATGTATGGGGCACTATGTGCCATCTATTGCACATATTTTTTGGGGCATGAACAGCAGCGTGCCCTGGCTTCAGATTGGCCCGTGTCTCCAACATTCTGCCGTGAACTAGTTCTGTTTGACCATGTTTCACTCAAAACTACCCTGGTAATGATGATTTGTGTAAACTTTCATAAACTTCACATGTGCGGACACATATTTTGTGTGGATCTATAATATATATATATATGGTGAACCACATATATATATATATAGGTATACGTATATCATATATCACAAACACATACAGTAGATAGTAGAAGTCTTTCCGCCAGGGTTCTTATCAGCAACGCCACCAGGACCACCTTACAGTGGTTCCGGTTCCAGACCCAGGCCATGGTGGTTTCGCACGGCTCAGGTTGTTCAAACCCTTTAAGTTTGTCTCCAAAGCCTCCATCCTGAAGATTCCGCCGCTTGCCAGCAGGCATCAGCAGGCTAAGGAGTTAATAAGCCCTCACTACTTGGTAATTCATATAAGCCCTTAATAAGCCCCTAGTAGACCCTTACTATTGGTGGAGTCATCCTAGAATTGGGTGAAGGGAACATTTACAGTTGAAGTTGAGACCTTCACATATTTGGGGATGAGCACCGTAGTTTCCAGCAGATTTCCCCTTAAATCAATCCATACTAATCCATTGAATGCCACATGCTGAATCCATTGAATGCCACTTGTTGAAAGGTCACGATTTGCTCGCATTTGCGCGTGCGTTTCTGCACTACCCCTGTTTAAACAGACCCAACTATAGTGTACCAAAAGCTATGGAAAGCCAGGTCATTGCTCCCTCAAGAAAAGTCATTCCTCATTCCCGAGGGATTGAACTACAGGTTTTTGTCATGAAACCAAGTTGATTATACACACAAAGATATACAAAGGTATTTATATATATTACATATATTGTCAAACACACACGCATACATATATATATATATATATATATATATATACATAGTTGGACCACGCCTTCACGGCCTTTAGACGGCCGTGGTGTTTTGTTGACGTTGGGGGGGGTGGGGTGGGGCATGTATTGACGTTCATGTGAACTTGCAGATGAAGTATATGCTACGCTTTGGCTGCCGGCAGGTGCAGGTATTCATGGGTGGGGTGGGGTGGGGTGGGGCATTTATGAACGTTCATGTGAACAGCATGAAGTGACATGTATGCTATGCTATGGCTGTGGCGCATGCATGCATGCATTATGTGGTGGGGTGGGGTGGGGTGGGGCTGTATTGACGTTCATGTGAACTTGCAGATGAAGGACATGCTACGCTGGTGGCTGCCGGCAGGTGCATGTATTCATGGGTGGGGTGGGGTGGGGTGGGATAATAACGTCCATGTCTCTCTCTTTCATACTGTAGGTCATGCTACGCTACTGTATGTTCTCTTGAGCTTTGCACTCATGGGTCATGCTACAGTACTGTATGTTCTCTTGAACTTTGCGCTCATGGGTCATGCTACGGTACTGTATGTTCTCTTGAGCTTTGCGCCCATGGGCCATGCTACGGTACTGTATGTTCTCTTGAACTTTGCACTGATGCGTCATGCTACGCTACTGTATATTCTCTTGAGCTTTGCAATCATGCGTCATGCTACGCTATTGTTTGATTTGTTTGTTTTCTTGAACTTTGCACTCATGCGTCATGCTACGCTATCGTATGTTCTCTTGCACTTTGCATTCATGCGTCATGCTACGCTATTTTATGTTCTCTTGAACTTTGCATGCGTCATGCTACGCTATGGTATGTTCTCTTGAACTTTGCACTCATGCGTCATGCTACGCTACTGTTGCGTCATGCTACGCTACTGTATGTTCTCTTGAACTTTGCAATCATGCCAATCATGCGTCATGCTACGGTACTGTATGTTCTCTTGAACTTTGCACTCTTGGGTCATGCTACGGTACTGTATGTTTTTCTTTTGAACTTTGCACTCGTGGGTCATGCTATACGGTACTGTATGTTCTCTTGAACTTTGCACTCATGGGTCATGCTACGCACCCCTCCGTGACACAATATGTGCTCATGTCGGTGCAGGCCTTCAAGCTTACAGAGTCCAGATCCTAAAAAGTTCTTGGAAGAACTGGCGGCGCTGCTCTGGCCAAAAAACGGCTAAAAACATGTGACAATATTTAGTTTCAGGTTGGCCAGAAAACCCAAAAATTGTAATTTTGTGTAGGCGAAATGACTTTTTTAGTTCTACTGCTTGTGAATAAAGGCTTGGCTGCCTTAAAAATAAGCTCGCACAAATTCTTATTGGCACGGGCACATCAAACATGATCAACAACATCCCATTAACCAAAAAAAAACACGGTCATCTAAAGGCCGTGCTCCTAGTTATATATATATATAAAGTTAACATATATATATATAGAGTTATATACATATATGTATAGTTATATTTTATATATAGTTATTTATATATAGTTTTATTTTGTAGTTGTAATGTTATATATATATAGTTATATATATGTATATATACGTATATATATAATTGTATTTAAATATATACACATAATTATACATAATTACGGTTGGAAGCATCTGTAAACTGTGCGGTGATTTTATCCACCCCTGTCCCAGATCACTTCTCGCCTTGGGACACACCGGCCACTCCGGCCGCCCCCAGGTTGGTTGGCTGGGCCATGAGGCGGGCGAAGACCATCACCATCGAACGGGAGGATCGACGATCCCAGCTGAATACCTTTCGCGAGTGCGTGGTACCTGGGTAATCAATGTGGAGGATGGGAGCGCCTATGGTTGGTGATGGTTGGTGACATGTTTGGGGATTTGAATGGCTTTGAATGTATTTGAAGGATTTTGATATGTTTTGATCATTTTTGGGATGTTTGGGGATGGGTCAACAACAATCAAATCATCTCACATCCCTTCTAAGTATCGTTGTTCAGCACGTGATGGATATGGTAATAAGGCAAATGCAAGCCGACAATCCGTCTTTTGGCCCAGGAAGCACTGAAAAAAGGCACTTCCATCTTCGTTTTCCCCGAGGGAACTCGCAGCAGCGACGGCAAATTGTTGCACCTTGGCTACAAGTGAGGTGAAGAATGGTGAAGATGGTGATTTGCCACCCCCAAAACAGATGGACACGTGGACCCTAGCAGCATTTTTGAGACATGGATGTACCACTGTTCCCGCCCTTTTTGGGGGTCGTTGTATCAAATCGAGCTATCTCCACGACCCTGGGCGCGCCCCTGGCCCCAAGGAAGTTCAAGCGCGGCCCGGTGTCCATAGCGAAGCGTGCGAAGGTGCCCATCGTGCCGCTGACGATCCTGGGCACTGGGCGCCTGATGCCGGCGAAGAAGGAGTACCTGCCACTTGGAGCTGGGGGTGTTGGGGGATTTTGGGGACGTTGGGAAGAACCAACCATTTTTGGATGAGGACTTTTTGGATGGGGATACAGTGGAGGGAGGGGTGAGGTGAAAGGACCGATGGAAGCTGAAAGGGGATGCTGGAAGTGTCATTAAATGGTGATGAAGCATCACTGTGGGATGGGGCCAGGGGGAAGGGCACCTTTCAATGTAGCCAATGTAGCTACACAGTACCCTCTCCAATTTGCAATCTCCAGTTCCATATCCATGTCTGGAGAAAACCATCATCCCCTTTTTTGGTGAAATCTACATAAATCTGTACTCATCGTACTTTGGATGATTGACAAATCTTGTCAAATAGCTGATAGTTAGTTCTTGAAGGTTCTTGACATTGAAACACATATTTCCAGCTTTTGGTGAATCCATCTCCACCAAATCCCAGGCTGTACCAAAACAACTGCGGAGTGAAGCTGGTGGTGCACCCCATGATCTCGGCCAAGGATGGCGTGGATGTTAACGGCCATTGATGATCATCGATGTATAGATACAATACTATCTATAGATATCTATTGATGATAATGTTAGCCAGCTGTTCATAGATGTAGTCATGTAGTCAGTGTGTACATTAGACGGTGTTCATAGATGATAATGTTAGCCAGCTGTTCATAGATGTATGATGTATGTATAGATAGTGTGTATAGATTATAATGCCTTCCGTACCTTCCAGTAAATGTTCATAGCATGGACAATGATTAGCGAGGATCCTTTTCCATGTTGCAAAGTGCGTTCACCTAATTTGGCAAATGACAGTCGCTTAAGATTGATGCGTGACGAGCTGTTTGAGGGGCCGTTGGTACTTCACTTTTAGGTGCACATTGTCCCATTTTGGCTAGTTGTATCCCTGAATTTGATGGTTAAATCCTCCATTTTAAATGGTCCACTGCCATATTTTTTTATATCTTATTTTTCTTGGTTGAATCCACGGTTTTCTGGCTAAACTCCAGGTCTTTTGTCTCAAGCCCTGCATTTCAAGTACTGAATCCTATTTCTTTCGGTTTAAATGTGTTCAAATTCAACCCACATTAATTTCTTAAGATGTGTTTGTATGAAAATGGGGTACCCCTAAACTTGATGCTGGATCATCTTTTTCCCTAAAACCATCAATAGGATACCGTACCCCACATTTTCAGGCCCAAATTCAAATCCAATTTTATTTCTCCAGGATTCTCCAAATAGCCCTATATCTTGTTGGCTACATTCCATTCTATCCCATATAAACATAGTTACATAAGGTTATATATATATATATGCGTATACGCAATCTTATGCATAATTCCTAATATACCCATCTACCCATGGCTGGTGAAATCAGCATTCCAACCAGCTTTCCCAACTTCGCTCCGTTTCGCGACGTCAGGAGGTCCAAGAGACCCCCGACGACGAGTTGCTGCAACGCCTGCGTGACACCATCGATGCCTCGCAGCCGCCACAGTTGCAGACGGCCACGTCGTAGAGGGACGCCAGGAGGTCTTGGAAGCCAGGATAGAAATAGCTATGCAATTATGAACATATAGCACCTAATTTGTTTATGTGCGTACGTACGTACCGTACGTACGTACGTACGTACATACGTACGTACATACATACATACACGCGTACATGCACGCAAACATACATCCATGCATACAAGCATACATGCATGCATGCATAGATAAATGCATACATAGATACATACATACGTAGATACATAGATACATGGATGCATATATACATAGATACATAGATACATATATACACACATAGATACACACATAGATACACACACACAGATACACACATAGATAGATAGATAGATGGATGGATGAAGGGATGGATGGATAGATAGATAGATAGATAGATTCTAGATAGATAGATAGATAGATAGATACATAGATACATAGATAGAAAGATAGAAACAGACAGACATACATACATACATATATAGATACATACATTCATACCGACATACATACATACAAACATACATTCATACATACATAGATACATAGACACATAGATACATACATATACATACATATACATACATGCACATACATACACATACATACACATACACATACACATACACATACATACACTTACATACACTTACATACACATAGATACACATACATACACATAGATACACATAAATACACATAGACACACATAGATACACATAGATACACATAGATAGATACACATAGATACACATAGATACACATAGATACACATAGATACACATAGATACACATACATACACATACATACACATACATACACATACATACACATACATACACATACATACACATACATACACATACATACACATACATACACATACATATACATACACATACATACACATACATACACATACATACACATACATACACATACATACACGTACATACACGTACATACACGTACATACACGTACATACACGTACATACACGTACATACACGTACATACACGTACATACACGTACATACACGTACATACACGTACATACACGTACATACACGTACATACACGTACATACACGTACACATACACTACATACACGTACATACATACACACACGTACATACATACATACATACATACATACATACACATACACACACATACACATACATACACATACATACACATAATACACATACATACATACATACACACATACAAATACATACATACATACATACATACATACATACACATACATACACATACATACACATACATACACATACATACACATACATACACATACATACACGTACATACACATACATACACATACATACATATATATATACATTCATACATACATACATAGATACATAAATACAGAGATACATAGATACATAGATACATACATACAACATATATACATACATACATAGATACAAACATAGATAGATACATAGGTACATACACATACATACAACATACATACATGCACATACATACACATACATACACATACATACACATACATACACATACATACATACATACATACAACATACATACATACATGCATGCATGCATACATACATACATACATACACACACACATACATACATACATACATACATATACATATACATATACATATGCATATGGATATGCATATGCATATACATACACATACACACACATACACATACACATACACATACACATACACATACACATACATACACTTACATACACTTACATACACATAGATACACATACATACACATAGATACACATAAATACACATAGACACACATAGATACACATAGATACACATAGATACACATAGATACACATAGATACACATAGATACACATAGATACACATACATACACATACATACACATACATACACATACATACACATACATACATACATATATATATATATATATATACATTTGCATTTATACATATTTGTATTTATATATACACACATGGATATACACACACATATATATATATACATGAATAAATAAATAATTAAATATATATATATATATATATATGGATGTGTAAAGTGGTTTGCATGGGAGTCAGTGGCCCTGAGATGGCTCTGGAACTCCCAAGTAGACTCGCTGGGTCAAACAACTCTCGTCATCCCTGTCAAAATTTGCCAGAGTAGGTGGAGACGGTTTCCGAAAACAAGTTATTGAAGGTTTTGACCCGGCTCTGTCCATATGATTTTCTGTGTTCATGTAGCCATGGCTGACGAACCTCTTGCCAGAGATGTTTGGACAGTGCGTTGGTTTCCTTGCAGTTGCCATTTGCTGTAAGAGATCAAACTGAGAAGTAGATTCAGGATATTTCAGGATGGCAAGCGGTATTGGGGTTTCAGCCCATGCCTACATGACATCAAAATGGGACACAGCAATCGAATCTGGTTGCCACATTGCTTCCTCAACGCATTTTCCACCAATGTTTTTCATGTGCGCCAATGCCCGCAGAAAAAAATCCTGGCCGCCGCAAGTGACAGGCAGCTCGTGGCCAATGTTTTGGACTTTCCTCTGGGATAGTGACATCCATTGAATTGTGAACACGGTGGGATGGCCAGTCCCATCGACCTATCTTAAGTCGGAACCTTGCAAACATTCCTTTCACAGATTGCCATCGGAACTTGGCCTTGAAAATGCACAGGCACCGACTGTAGACGGCTATATGAGTAGAAAGCTGTACAACTCCAGATGATAGGATTTCATGGTGGGTTGCCAGGGGTCAACAATGCAGTTAAACCACGACTTTCTGTAGAGCATTTTTTAAGCCATTTCGAGCCATAGTTTTGGGAACAATCGCCGTTTACAAGTTACAGTCGAACATTGCCAGGCTAAGTTTATGAACATTCGAAGGACCCCACCATGAGTGGTTGGGAAGACCATCATATCAAGACATGGCCCTCAAACCATGGATGCCAACACCACCTGAGGGATTTTTTTGCCAATCAAAGTCTTTTTTTAGTGGTTCATGATGTAATTTATTCTATTCACCAACTGGGAACAAACATATTACCAATATCTTTATATTGATTTATGTTGGCTATATTTATATGGTGGAATGGTTATATGATATATGAATAAGCTCATTAGAATCATGATACTAAGTGATTCATGATTGGTTCATAACATATGTTGACCAACCAAGAATCAGTAATAAATCAGAATGGTCAATGCTTTATAATGATATAACATGATATTTGTGATATCAAAATTAATTCTGAGCATCCAGTCAGGATTAGGTACTGTAATGACAACAATGCCCGCTAACAACAATGGTGAGCCTTTTAATATGGTTGTTTCATGATGCAACCATACATGTATATTTTATTCTGGTTAATAACCAGCCACAACCTCCACTCAGAAAAAAGGCCTCCACCCGGTCTCGTCGCCAAGATGCCGGTTCCTTCGCCTACCAAACGTGCTGTGCCTGACGCGGCGGTAGTGGAGAGACTCTTTCGTCCCTTGGCCAACTATCCAGTGGTTGGAGCGGTTTGGCAGTTCAAACATGGGGATGTGGGACGAAGGTATGGGGATTTCAATTGGTTTTATGCTTGGGTTTGTCTAACACTACGGTACCCCCAAAATTTCCGAGTGTTGATTATCATTTTCGCGCATACAATGGCCATTATTAACTATATATAATATATAATATATATATATATATTATATATATATTAACAATATATATATATATATATAACTATATGATATAGTGATATCCCGTATGTTTTTACCACATTTCTGGACCAGCAGTTGGAGGAGCACCCCACCCGTTGTGAAGTGCGGAGCTTTTTCGAAGGCACCTTTGAATCCATTGACGCGGACCTGAAGGATGGCGCCGCGACGGTGGATGAAAAGGAGGCTGCCAGGACGCGAAGCGGAAAAACCGTGACCGCGGCGTGGTTGGTCAATGTGAAGGTTAACGTTACTGTAATTATTATATGATGATGGCTAATGTGGTTGCTTATTGATATATACTGGTATATATATAAGTCAGAACAGCAGTGACACTAATAAATAAAGATATTATTGACAATACTAGTGCTACTACTAGTTACTAGTCCTACTGCTACTGCTACCGCTGCTACTACTACTACTACCACCACCACCACCACCATTACTATTACCGCTGCTACTTACTAATACTATTAGCACTTGTACGACTACTCATAGCCATCATACTATGAATATATCTATGCAATTCTATGCATATTTATTACATAATACATAATAACATTTACTATATAATAATGTGATGTATTTAAAATCGATGAAAAATAAAATGAAGTAAAATAACATGATATAAGATAACATGGTATAGAAAGCAACGTATCTAATCACCCCAAACCATTATGGTCAAGATGTGGCATGTTTAGTTTAGACGTATTGGTTGATTGTGGGTTGTTGGAAATTATTTCGATTTGTAATGGAACAGAATGGAATGTAGTAAGCCTTAAAAAGATGTGGACAAGTGACCTTGGCTACCGTTTTAGTGGGATTTTTCTTATCTTTTTGTGTGTTGCCAACGGGAGACTTTTTCGCACACAGACATACTTCATGGACACGAACTATGGTTGAGGATTAATATGGAGACATGATTCTCGATATCAACCACGGTTGTAATGTGGTAGTGACGGTTAGGATTGGGAAAAGCCTCCCCAACCGATTCTCAGGCTGGTGCTTTACAATAGTTCAGCTGGATATGTTGCAATGAAACATATTTCATCAACCACCAGGAGAATGTGATTAATCATCCCAGTGATGGATTCACATTAAAATTACCATGGTAAACTATTATGGTTGATGTGATTTCAGTATGATTGCGTGGGATATATGATATAGTTGTAGAGATACTGTATCTCATCCCAATATTTTTCACACCTCGTAAATGGTCACATGTCTATCTATCTATCTATATATAAGCCTCCTACAAAACCCATGGGTTTCTGGGGGGTAAACTTAATGGCCTTGGGACATTAGCAACAACATGGTTAGAGCCTGGGGCAATATGGTTTTTCAACAAAGCGCAGCGAAGTCCGATATGGGTTATTACTTAGGGCATTTTTGTTTAGGGTTGACATTCGAACATTTGTTTACGCAAAACTCACAAGAAAGGAATCATGAACCAATTTTGAGGAGGATTAGCTAACAATTCACATATCCATAAACCTATATATTTAGGAGGATTAGCTACCCAATTTTAAGGATTCAGATTGGGGATTCTGTCCAGTTCACACCTCTATCACAGGAAGAAGCGTCAACAGAGCTTTGTCTCAACGAATGCGGAGAAGGGTGCCTTGTCGAGCTCAATAAGGGCACCGGGGGGTTGGACAAACTGGGCCCGTGGACATTTTTCGTTGACAAAATCACAAACCACCTGGTTGACAGGATGTAAGGCTAGTTGTTACACAAGATGATGTGGGATTGATCGGGGCACGGATACCTCAAGGAATATGAGGCAAGCAGGTTTTCATAGCTTTTCTATGGCCTCCAAAACAACGAACAAGTCCTGCCACGGCAAATGCAACATGGGGACAGGATGCTTGGTGAAGTTGACGACTCACCCATGGTTTGACATCTTTTTTGCACCTCGGTCGCCACTGGTGATATCGTGGGATGTTGTGGGCACGTGAGATGATTGTGGGAAGGACCAGGAGAAAGGATGTCTTATCATTTTTGCCGATTTATCATGATTTGTCAGACGACTTTCTCGGCTGATCCGACGTGTGGCTGGAAAGTCGTGAATGTGTCGAGTGAAAGGAGCCCACAGGGTCCCTTTCACCGTGGGTATCATCCCAGTACTCGAACCCGGGTGTAGTGTAGTTGCCAAATTGATGTAGTTTCTTCTAGCTACAGCAAGTGTGGTTATCGTTGCCAGACGAATTAATCTTCGAACATCAAACCTCATTTCTGATATTTTTATGATGGGTTTCTTTATATAGTTTTTTTTTGCTCATTTTCGAACATAACACGAGGGTTCCAGCCACCCCTTGTACACACCTTGGACTCGTTTTGAGGCCGGCGTGGTGATATGCAACTCCATCTTTGTGGGTGTCGAGGCCTGTCAATTTGTGGGATCCAGCCATGAGGATTAGTATTTTAATGGGATTTTAATGGGATTTCAATGAGATTCATTGCTGGTTAAAGGTTTTTTGTTTCGTTTAGCGGTGATTGATGGGATTTTAACCAACAAACATCGGGATATTGATGGGAATTAGTAGGATTGAAGGGGATATGAATGGAATATTCATGATTCATGATATAAGAATGGGATTTCAAAGATGTTACACCCCATACCCTCCAGTAATTTGCCTCTTAGCTCTAGCATAGATGGCCTATTTACATAGTTCCATAATTTACTTCTTAAACATGGTGATCTCCCATAGTAACCAATTAAAGTACAATATCGTATCAGTTAACGCACACACACACATATATAATACTGTAGATAATCAAAGGAAGTTGGGAAGCAATCTTCCGAGTTACGGATGACTTTTACCTGTAACAATACACTCAATGAAGGGTGGTGTGAGACTTGACATCACATAAGAATACATTCAATGAAGGGTGTTGAGAGACTCTGGTGTTAGACTCTACATCACATAACAATACACTCAATGACGGGTGGTGTGAGACTGTGGTGTGAGACTTGACATCACATAAGAATACACTCAATGAAGGGTGGTGTGAGACTGTGGTGTGAGACTTGACATCACATAACAATACATTCAATGAAGGGTGGTGTGAGACTGGTGTGAGACTTGACATCACATAAGAATACACTCAATGAAGGGTGGCGTGAGACTGTGGTGTGAGACTTGCCATCACATACCAATACACTCAATGAAGGGTGGTGTGAGACTGTGGTGTGAGACTTGACATCACAGAACAATACGCCCGTGTAATGGCTGCATGATTGTTGTAATCTGGGGTTGCGATCTGCGAAGATACATGCAGGTTAGCCACGTCATGCTGCAAAATGCATTGTGATGGCTGCATGAATGTTGCATGTGGCTTGTGTTGGGGAGGAAGCCGGAGCACGAAACCTTGTGTTTTTCCGTGTGAAGTGGCTGCGGTCGGCGATGAAAGGTACCTCCACATGTGCGGCGGTTGCGGCTGCGGTCGCTTCTGTCGCGAATGTGTTCCTCTTCTGTGTTCTGCAACGAGTGGTTGTTCCCGTGTGCGTAGTTCTATGCGTGGCTTTGAATCTGCGGTTGCGGATCGCATTGGAATGGCTGCATGATTGTTGTCATCTGGTGTTGCCACATGCGCAGATCCGTGCAGGTTTGCGACGTGATGCGGCGAAACGCATTGTATATAATGGCTGCCTGAATGTTGTATGGGGCTTGTGTTGGAGAGGAAGCAGGAGCATGAAACCTTGTGTTTTTCAGTGTAAAGTGGCCGCAGTCGGCGATGAAAGGTACGTCCTGTGTGCGGCGGTTGCGGCTGCGGTCGTTGAATCTGCGGTTGCGGATCGCATTGGAATGGCTGCATGATTGTTGTCATCTGGTGTTGCCATGTGCATAGATCAGTGCCGGGTTGCGACGTGATGCGGCCAAACGCATTGTATATAATGGCTGCCTGAATGTTGTATGGGGCTTGTGTTGGGAAGGAATGAGCATGAAACCTCGTGTTTTTCCGTGTAAAGTGGCTGCGGTCGGCGATGAAAGGTACCTCCTGTGTGCGGCGGTTGCGGCTGCGGTCGTTTCTGTCGCGATTGTGTTCCTCCTCTGTGTTCTGCAACGAGTGGTTGCTCCTGTGTGCGTAGTTCTATGCATGTCTTGAATCTGCGGTTGCGGATCGCATTGGAATGGCTGCATGATTGTTGTCATCTGGTGTTGCCATGTGCGTAGATCCGTGCAGGTTTGCGACGTGATGCGGCGAAACGCATTGTAATGGCTGCATCAAGGTTGCTTGGTGCCGCGGCTGCATGCATAATACTAGTGTCTTTTGCAGCTGGATTTCATAAATAGTATTGGCGTGGCTGCATCAGGGCTGCGACAGTGATTTGTCAGCAGATTTTCTGAATTTTGGCGCTAGTAATTTTCCTTTTAAAAGTCCTTTTAAAAAGTGCTTGAAAATTGTCCTTTTTTCCGCTGTGGCGTCGCGATCCGGTTTTTGGAGATGCAATTCCTTATGTGATTATGTACAAGAAAGCTTCTCCGTGTAAAAGCTTGTTGTGTGTAAAAGCTTCTGTGTGTAAAAGCTTCTCTGTTTAAAAAGCTTGCTGTGTGTGTAAACGCTTGCCATGTGTAAAAGCACAGTGTGTAAGTGTTCTGTGTGTAAACGCTTGCTGTGTGTGAAAGCTTGCTGTGTGTAAAAGCTTCTCTGTGTAAAAGCTTGTTGTCTGTAAAAGCTTCTGTGTGTAAAAGCTTCTCTGTTTAAAAAGCTTGCTGTGTGTAAAAGCTTCTCTGCGAAAGAACTTGCTGTGTGTAAAATCTTTCTTTGGGTTTGTGCACGCTTTGTATCACAAAGTAGTACTTGGACGTACTTTGTGCAAGCTTTGTAGTACAAAGTAGTACTGGGAAGTGCTTTGTGCAAGCTTTGTAGTACAAAGTAGTACTGGGATGTACTGGGAAGTATTTTGTGCAAGCTTTGTAGTACAAAGTAGTACTGGGAAGTGCTTTGTGCAAGCTTTGTAGAACAAAGTAGTGCTGGGAAGTACTTTGTGCAAGCTTTGTAATACACAGTAGTACTGGGAAGTAGTCTGTGCAAGCTTTGTAGTACAAAGTAGTACTGGGAAGTGGTTTGTGCAAGCTTTGTAGTACAAAGTAGTGCTGGGAAAAGCTTTGTGCAAGGTTTGTAGTACAAAGTAGTACTGGGAAGTAGTTTGTGCAAGCTTTGTATTACAAAGTTGTACTGGGAAGTGGTTTGTGCAAGCTTCGTAGTACAAAGTAGTACTGGGAAGTGCTTTGTCTGTGCAAGCTTTGTAGTACAAAGTAGTACTGGTAAGGACTTTGTGCAAGCTTTGTACTACAAAGTAGTACTGGGAAATGCTTTGTGCAAGCTTTGTAGTACAAAGTAGTACTGGGAAGTACTTTGTGCAAGCTTTGTAGTACAAAGTATTACTCGGAAGTACTTTGTGCAAGCTTTGTAGTGCACAGTAGTACTGGGAAGCAGTTTGTGCAAGCTTTGTAGTGCAAAGTAGTACTGGGAAGTACTTTGTGCAAGCGTTGTAGTACAAAGTTGTACTGGGAAGTGGTTTGTGCAAGCTTTGTAGTACACAGTAGTACTGGGAAGTAGTTTGTGCAAGCTTTGTAGTACAAAGTAGTACTGGGAAGTAGTTTGTGCAAGCTTTGTAGTTGGGAATAGTTGGGAAGTACTTTGTGCAAGCTTTGTAGTACACAGTAGTACTTGGAAGCAGTTTGTGTGCAAGTGTTGTAGTACAAAGTAGTACTGAGAAAGACTCTGTGCAAGCTTTGTAGTACAAAGTAGTACTGGGGAGTAGTTTGTGCAAGCTTGGTAGTACAAAGTAGTACTTGGGACGTGCTTTGTGCAAGCTTTGTAGTACAAAGTAATACTGGGAAGCGCTTTGTGCAAGCTTTGTAGTACAAAGTAGTGCTGGGAAAAGCTTTGTGCAAGGTTTGTAGTACAAAGTAGTACTGGGAAGTCGTTTGTGCAAACTTTGTAGTACAAAGTAGTACTGGGAAGTGCTTTGTGCAAGCTTTGTAGTACAAAGTAGTGCTGGGAAGTGCTTTGTGCAAGCTTTGTAGTACACAGAAGTACTGGGATATACTTTGTGCAAGCTTTGTAGTACAACTTGTAGTACTGGGACGTGCTTTGTGCAAGCTTTGTACTACAAAGTAGTACTGGGAAGTACTTTGTGCAAGCTTTGTAGTACAAAGTATTTCCGAAAGGCTTTTCTGTCTGAATACATTTGTGTCCCAAGTGTTTGTGTTTCTGCGCCCAATGTTTTTTGTGTGCAAGAGACTTCTCTCTGACAGTAAGAGCTTTCTGGCGTGCAGAACAGCTGAGATGAGTTGAGAACAACTCGGGGAGATGAGAAAGGTTGATCGGTGATCGGATGAGATGAAAACAGTTGAACTTACTTTGATGACATGTGAGAAGAGATGGGATGAGATGAGAAGAGCTGAGATGAGGTGAGAAGAGCTCACATGCTTTGAGATGAGATGAAGTGTGGAGTGCGAAGTGCAAGTGTGAAGTATGGAGTGTGAAGTGCGAAGAGTGCAGTGTGAAGTGTGCGGAAAGTCTTCGCTTGGTGTTGCCTGGCACCGGGGTTGCGCGCAGGTCATGTTCTTGGACAACATCTGTGCAACCGCTTCGCACAAAGCACGCACGCACGGGCCTGGCTGGCGCACGGCGCATGCAAGTTCTATAGATGAGAAAGGTCGTATAGTATATCCCTAAGGCAACCTCCGCCCCGCCTCGTGCGGGTACTACTGGTATATACACATATGTATTACTTATTTAAATATTCTACCATTTTGATTCGGTGTTGTTCCCAGTGAATCCCACCATTCTTGTTGCTTAACGCTTGGCTATAGGCTTTGGGTGCAAGCAGCGGCCCCCTCAACCTGTATGCGTGCTCCTGCCATGGCCATGAACATGAAGGACATGTCAACATTAGGGCTACGTCAACATTCGGGACAAGTGCGGCACTAAGGCTAATTGTGGCTTTGCCATTTCTTTCAAGTCAACCTTGAAGATTTGGCAATCCTGCGATCGCGGCACATCAGTAGAATCAAGCACATGCTGGAGCTCAACAGGACCAAGCCTTAAACAGGACCAAGCCTTCACCTGCATGAGCCTGACTTTTTTTGTTTCATGCTCTTTCCTGCGGTTGCTGGGCCGCCAAGAATTCTTATTGGAGCTGCCCCGCAGCTACATTTTCTCCATCGTTCTCTTCCTGGTCCTTCTCATTAGTTCGCCTGAAGCTCCCGTCCGGGCTGAATTGCCTCCATGCTGGCAAGTGGGGCCCAACGATCTATATAACTCTTTCCTGATGTGACACAAACCAGCCCAGCATTCCCTCCTTTTGCTCCTTTCAATGTGCTGGTCTTATGTTTGCTTGCGCGTGCCCATTAGGGTTTCCAAGACTCATGGCCATATTTTTCATTTTCAATTTACCGCGCTGCTGCGGAAGCCGGCAGAGGCAAGCCGGGACACCAGGTCTTCTCTCGTTTATAGTTTTCGCTCCGAACGGATTTTCCTAGATCACCTGATAAGACGAATGGTCACGAATCCCGCTGCCAGGCCGGGGGTTGACAGCATTTCTGTTTTTGCGTTTCTGCTCCTTCATTTTTCTGTAATGGCTTGAGCCGGTGAGCAGGGTTCGCGCCCTTACTTGCTCATTTTTTCCCCGGAAAGGGCGACGTTTGCACCATTGTGATTCTTGTTTTTGTTGTCGCTGGCTTGTCGCTGCTTGATTGTCACGTTGCCTCCTCCCATATGTATGGTGCAGCTGACGTGTTTTCCTTGGAAATTCTGGGAAGGCATTGCGCGAAGGTAAAAAAACGCTTGATTTTGTTTTTCTTATGGCCCCTGGATGTTCATATCCTCCACGCGATTCGTGCCCTATGGGACGGCCCTGGGAAGCTCAGCTGGTGTTACAGGTCAGCCACACCATCTACTACAAAGGCGACACCGGGCCATTTCTCGAGGTGCCAAATGGAAATTGGGGACCCGTTTTTCCTCAGAGAAAAACGGTTGGATTTTGGATCGCATGTTGGGACCAAACCAACCAAAAAACGACCACAATTGTGTGCTCAACTTACATCATCATAATATCATCATACACATACATGGATCATGGGTTTGGTTTGTCTGAAAATAGGGTAGCGCATTTTCGATCATTTTCGGACAAAACCACGTGTTAGGATGTAGTAATGTAGTAGGAAGGAATTTGGGTTTTTGGTTGACGGGTTATGGATTTGGGTTTGTTTGGAACACAACCACTGGCCGCGGAACCTCCGCCTTCCCGTGATCCAATGTGGTCCGAATTGTGTAATTACATGATGAGGCTCTTGAAAGTTCGGATTTACAAGCAGGTGAGGTGAAATTTCCCCTGCGGTTTGTTGTGGAAATTGCTCCAGGTCGTCCGTTATATCTTCGCGGTGATTTTTACATTGGAACTCATTCTGCGTGACATGATGGAAGCAGGGGGGGAAGCAGGGGAAGTTTAGAGGGCCGCGGATTGAGAACCGTGCTGTTGTTTGTTTTGCGCGCACATTCTCAGAGATGTTATTGAAAATGGGATGTGAGACTGAGATTCGCGATGTGCACAAACCAGGATGTACAAATGACATGATAATCATGGATCATTATAGTTGAAAAAATTCAGGATAACTGGAAGATGCTGGAAGCGCCTGAAGTTCCTTTGGCAGGCCCCCTGAAACACAGTCTACATATGTCCAAACAGCAATTTGATTTCGGAACCCAAGTCTCCCCAAGGAGTGTGCACAGGATGTGATCCCGATCCCATCCGTCTGCTGTAATATCGAATGTCCGCATTTTTCGCATGGGATGATATGGCCACCATGATTCGATCCAACTAGGAATTTCTAGGCTGCCGGCTTCCAGGCGATGTATTTCATAACTGGCCGATGGTATACCAGGTCTTTCCTTGACAGACGTCAAGTGCCCAGTGTTCGCTTAGGCATCAGCGCGGGAGGAAAGATCTTCTTCACCTCGGATGAGTGGATGTGGAATTGGTTGGATTGCTTTATTGTGCTACCTGCCTCGGCGCGAACCTGGGGCGTTTTTTTAGAGATCCTGAAGACGCCATCCAACCCACCTTAGAACAAATTTTCCCAATTTCTCATACCGCCCTGGAAATTTCAGGTTTAGTAATGTTTAGTACTACATATTTATTTGGCAACCCATATGGGGAGTATTTTGTATTTTGGGGAAGGGATCTTCAACACATAGGGGAAACTGACTCCTCATGTCCAAGTTTGTAACGTCTAAAAGGAGTATAGATTCCAGCAGCATGCAATTAACATTAAATGTAGTTTCAATCTCTGCTGTCCTGCACTCTTCAGCCAGTCCCTTGTAGGCTTCTAGGCATGAACTTAAAATTCGATGTTTTTTCTTGCGACTGACGACGCCGGACTGATACCGTACACTAGAAACGAAGCGATGAGAAGAGTAGGGTAGAGAAGTTCAAATAAGATGAGAGAAGAGTGACTGGGAAACCAGAATAAAGAACCGCAGAGAAACTAAGAGTAAAGGTTGGCAGACAAAAGAGCAGAGGAATGTAAAGAAGAAAGGATAAGAGAAAAGAGGAGAAAAATTGGGAAAGAGCAAACTAGAGAATAGAACAACGACGAGCGCAAAAGAACCAAAATGAACAGAACTAAGTCAAGAGTTTTTGCCTTGTCATATGCAGACGTAGGGAATTAGCTCTAGAGTTGAGCCATGAAGCATCATGAAGCGCGATTTAACAATGATGAACTCTTGAATCCATCCTCTCCCGCGGAAGGTTCCCACGCTACTGCGACTCAGACGGTTTCCAAACAGAAAGATGGCTGGGATTCCCATATTGTTTTCTGGGCCTTTCAGCCACTGAGGTTCACGTCCATCTGGGAGATTGTCAACGACCTGGTGCTGCAAGAACTTTTTAAGGGCAGTGATGGTGTGACCTTCACTGGGCTCAAAGTTTGGGGCCCCAATGGCAGGTATCCCAACGTGTTTTGTGGTTAAAAGAAGCCTGGGTATTTTCTGAAATATGAGAATTCTTGATTTTCTTCTACTACTTGTAGCATGGACTTTTTTCCCCCCTCCGTTCACATGTAGAGGCTGGCCAATATTGGTTGCTGATGATATCTTGAGTTTGGTGGTGTCAGAAACAACCCAGTGGGGAATCTGACCTATGTTTGGCCTTCTTTACAAAGGCGTTCGGCTGTGAGGGTGGCCTTGCATGATTAGCTACTTGAGTTGTTTGATACCCTCCAGGTTGATCCAACCTGGCCGGAATTTTCCTGAGACAAAAACGCACAATACATACATACATAGATACATAGATACATAGATACATACATACATACATACATACATACATACATACATACATACATACATAGATACAAACATACATACATACATACATACATACATACACACACATACATAGATACATAGATACATAGATACATAGATACATAGATAGATAGATAGATACATACATACATACATACACAAACATAGATACATACATAGATACATAGATACATAGATACATAGATACATAGATACATAGATACATAGGTAGATAGATAGATAGATACATACATACATGCATACATACACACATACACACACATACATACATACATACAGACATACAGACATACAGACATACAGACATACAGACATACAGACATACAGACATACAGACATACAGACATACATACATAGATACATAGATACATAGATACATAGATACATAGATACATAGATAGATAGATAGATACATACATACATACAAACATACATACATACATACATACCTACGTACGTACGTACGTACATACATACATACGTACGTACGTACATACATACATACAAACATACATACATACATACCTACGTACGTACGTACGTACATACATACGTACGTA
This sequence comes from Cladocopium goreaui, assembly GCA_947184155.2. NCBI lineage: Eukaryota > Dinophyceae > Suessiales > Symbiodiniaceae > Cladocopium > Cladocopium goreaui. The sequence continues at coordinate 337,366 of CAMXCT020006559.1, read as the reverse complement.
CGTACGTACGTACATACGTACGTACATACATACATACATACATACATACATCACACATACATACATACATACATACATACATACATACATACATACATACATACATACATACATACATACATCATACATACATACATACATGCATGCATGCATGCATACATACATACATACGTACGTACGTACGTACATACATACATACATACATCACACATACATACATACATACATACATACATACATACATACATACATACATACATACATACACATACAGACAGACAGACAGACAGACAGACAGATTGACAGACAGACAGACAGACATCCATCCATCCATGCATGCATGCAGACAGACAGACATCCATCCATGCATGCATGCATACATACAGGCAGACAGACATCCATCCATGCATGCATACAGGCATACAGACATCCATCCATCCATGCATGTATGCATGCAGACAGACAGACAGATATCCATCCATGCATGCATACACACAGACAGACATCCATCCATGCATGCATGCATGCATACAGACAGACATCCATCCATCCATCCATGCATGCACACAGGCATACAGACAGACAGACATCCATCAATGCATGCATACAGACAGACATCCATCCATGCATGCATGCATGCATACAGACAGACAGTCACCCATGCGTGCATGCATGCATACATCCACCCATCCATCCATCCATCCATCCACCCATCAATGCATGCATGCATGCATACAGACAGACAGACATCCATCCATGCATGCATGCATACAGACAGGCAGACATCCATCCATGCATGCATGCATACAGACAGACAGACATCCACCAATGCATGCAGACAGACAGACAGACATCCATCCATGCATGCATGCATGCATGCATACAGACAAGCATCCATCCATGCATGCATGCATGCATACAGACAGGCAGACATCCATTGCATGCATGCATGCAGACAGACAGACATCCATCCATGCATGCATGCAATCCTTCTCCCATACAGACATACATCCATCCATCCATGCATGCATACATACATACAGACATCCATGCATGCATGCATGCAGACAGACAGACATACATACATACATCCATGCATACATACATCCATGCATACATACATACATACATACATACATACACACACACTAGACAAGAATGGATCATTATATGATCCGGCAGGAACTGAATCCTGAAACATGCAGATTAGATACGGAACAATGAAATTCGAGCGGCAGGTACGCAGAGCTGATCAGGCTCTGTATCCCATACAATCAGGTAGCTTCGTTGGACGTGGTCCCTGATTGTATGCCACGTCCCCCTGCATTAAAAATTAGAATTAGAAAGAGAGAGGACAAAGGAAGAAAAAGAGAGAAGTTTTACATCTATTTAGATGTTACACACACACACCCGGCCGGAGCCGGGTCAACCCTGAAAGGCAAGAGGAAGAAAAAAGCGGACACACGACGGGCAGACGGCCAAAAACAGCGCAGGGGGGGGAGGGGAACAGACGGACCTCCGGAACCAACCTACACGGCGAAACGGACCTGACCAAAACAGCGCACACACCTAAACCCCACAACACGTTACGGAGAGGCACGCGGGGAGAGATTAGGGACCAAATGGGGAACTAGTTGATGCCAGACAAAAAACAAAACAGTTAGTTAAAAAACAGGACCCAGTTCCTATACCTACTGTTCGTGCGATTGTGCCACAACAGGCCCGTGTTCCAGTCAGCCACAAGGGCATAAACGGCTTACAAGTTCCATCGAATTAAATGCACAATATGTTTCACTTCACCAAATACCAAAGAGACCACACCTGCAGGAAAAGGACATGCCTGTTGCCTGTTGTCTTGCATGTCATGTCTCATCGCACACGCTGAAGCTGCAGTGAAAACGGAGGTTTCTGAATGTTCGGTATGGCTTCACTTGAAAGAACGGAGCACTGGGATCCCTTGGACCGCGGGAACAGCGGGACTCTTGAAAAGGCGGACAAACGGAAAAGCCAACTGTTGCAATTTACGTAAACGAATTACCAAATTAAAATGTGTTAATTCGGCAGTCAGGACAGTCATCACTCACCCTAAAAAGGGTTCCCTCAAATGGCTCCATGGCACCATGTCGGAGCCACCATGGAAATCACACTAGACAAGAATGGATCATTATATGATCCGGCAGGAACTGAATCCTGAAACATGCAGATTAGATACGGAACAATGAAATTCGAGCGGCAGGTACGCAGAGCTGATCAGGCTCTGTATCCCATACAATCAGGTAGCTTCGTTGGACGTGGTCCCTGATTGTATGCCACGTCCCCCTGCATTAAAAATTAGAATTAGAAAGGGAGAGGACAAAGGAAGAAAAAGAGAGAAGTTTTACATCTATTTAGATGTTACACACACACATACATACATACATACATACATAAATATATATATATATAATAAATATGTACAGTATATATAATAATGATAATAGTTTGTTCCAGCCATCCATGTTTTGATCAAGCGAGGTTCATGCATTTTTTTTTGAAAAATCGCACCCTTTGCGAGTGACATCTATATAGACTTATACCTAGAATGTTGAATTTCTGCTATATAACCTGTGCTGCACGTATAATTGAGTGCCATATCTAGAATATCTGACTCAGTTCCTTTGCTGTTTCATGGCGGTTTACTGAGGCCCTGCGACTGGTGCGCATCACACGCATCGTGAAAGTGGCACGGCTGGCGCGAGTGCTGAGGTGGGGAAGATGATCAAACATGGGGGATATAGTGGTACGGTATACCCATGTATACCCCATTTATTGGTTTTTATATCAATAAATAAATATATATATATATTATTATGTAATTATGTAACACACACACACGTGCACGGACATATGTATATATATATTATATATATATAATATATAATATATATATAATATATATATATAATATATATATAATATATATAATATATAATATATATATAATATGATATACTATATATATAATAATAATGATAATAGTAATAATAATAGTAATAATAATAACAATAATAATACTAGTAATATATAATAATAATAATATATATATCATATGTATATATATAATATAAATTAATATATATATATATAATTTGTTTATATATATATAGCATGTATATAATATATATTTATATATATATATAATATAATATATATATAACATATTTAACATATATAATATATAAATATATGTGGGTTGTGTGTATGCATCAGGAACAGAAAACCAAGGATGATTGAACATGTTGAGTTCTGACATGGCATAGCGGCATGCAGTGCTGGATCTTATTCCAGGCCAGCCACCGATCTAAACTGATGTAAACTGCGATGGACGATGCAAGTGTGGGGAGGTTCCTGGAATTCATATTATAAACACCATTAAGTACCCATTTTTCTTTCATCTTTGGAAAAAAACGTGAAAACATGTTGAATCAGCATCTTGTGGCCTATAAAATCCCTTTCTTTGATATGTTATTTTTTTTTCTGGGAAAAACATCCCACTACCAGACATTTACCCTTGGCTGGGCGCCAGGTTTGTGATGGCCTTGAGGACCTTGATCTCCTCCATCATCTATACCCTGAAGCTTGGCAGGACGTCGGCGGATGGTCGGTCACCAAAAATGCTGGGGCGCCGCTGAGGAAGTCGTTGATCTGGGCCATGATTCTGCTGGGGCTTATTGTCTATGAGCCTTGGTACCAACTTACAGACCTGGCCAACACCAACTTAGAGACGTAATTTTGTGGGAGTTTTTTTTGCTGGCAGTTGTGTATTTTTGTGTGCTTCATTTTTTTGGGATGTTCACCGCGCACCTGCTCGGAATGCTGGCAACGGAAGTCTTGGGCCGAGGTCTTTTCAGTACTCTTTGCCCAAGCAGTTGGGGATGTCTTGATCCTTGGCCAAGATCCGAGCCCAGAGATGTTGGTTTATCCATTTGGATCCATTTGGTCTCCCCAAAGAGTGGATAGTGAAGGTGGATAAGGGGTCAGTCAATCCTGAAATCAGTTCCTAGTGGTGCCTAGTGGTGACTCTTAGTCTTGCCGGGGGGGAGTCAAACTCATCCTTGCCGTGCGGAAAGCATTGGGGAAGTCTGAGCACAATGGCTAGGCCGCGGCAGTAGGTGGTTGTGTGATGTGTTTGTGGAAGCAAACTGCTCTATACAATGCCCATATACGAATGGTCGGACGCTGATTCACTTCAGACATTTCCAGACCCGTTGGTCATGCGTTGGTGCATTTGGGGTCACTCCGAGTCCTTGTTTACATCCCCCAAATTCGCAAAATGGTTGGCATGGATTGAGGACCTTGGACTAGCCAGCTGAAGCTAAAAGATGAATTCTTGCGAGGCAAACTACAGGTGGCCATGGTTTGAGGAGGTGCAACCCTTGAGATGCCACTGTCTACTCAGCCAAGGATGTTTGACAACAACCTCTCAGAGGAAATGGAAATTGCAGCACGTCGGCACCAGTGGGCAGGAATGTATTGTTCTTTCCGATTAGTGGGCTTCAGCGGGGCTTACATAGGTATGGCCGCGGATTTGTTCTTGAGAAACCAACCTAGGCCTAGACCAACCCCAACTTTTTTTTGGCGTGAGACACTTATGACTCATGACCAAGACTCATACAAGTCCTACCTGGGGCTGCTGGTTTCATAACTTAACTATAGACTATAGAGCTGCATTTGCCGTGGGCGGTGCAGTCAGACTCTGGGAACTTGCCATGGGACTGGTATGGAATTCACATGGCCATGGAGATGGCATACGTGAGTGTATGTGGCTACTTTCTTAACATGACCCAAGTTATATCTCGATGCAACTCATTATAACTCACTAGCAATTTTTAATCGGGAAACCAAAAGGTAAAAAATGGATGCCACAATTCTTGTCACCGGGCCTTCTTGTATCATTACCCTCCCACAGATGTTCAATGATGTTCATGTCCTTTGGCTTTTGTGTGCCCAAAGCCATCCCTTTTGGGTACCCAGCTGTGACCCCCCAAACGCCATTGCTCAAAAGAAACATGGTTGGAGTACTCAAAACCAGTTTGTGGTTTCAAATGGTACAGTAGATATATAGAGCTGATTAGTGAGATTATCACAATTTTATAGCCATTATATAATAACTATGAATATGTATTGATAACTATAATATGTTCCATGAGTTATTACTTATTATCGAGAAAAATAGCGGGCGAGGCGAGCATGCGCTACTTCGGGACCTTGGAGGTGGGTCGACCTTTGACATGACCAGTTCGTTGGAAGGCCAAGGTTACCTCGGTTCGGAAGAAACTGAATATGTATCCATACGTATACAATAAATAAATATGCAATATATACATACATACATATATATATACACTCACGTTTTTTTAAATACTTATTCGCGTTGAGAGTTCTTTTTGAGTCCATTGAGTCCATTTTCTATTCACAAGGAAGATCCATGAAGTGTCGTGAACATGATATGATATAATGTGGGTAAAGCAAGAATAACCTGCCCATATTTTGGTTGAAATCCCAGCCATAAACATGGTAAAATTGGGGATGGTGGATCCTTTTGCTTTACTAACAATGATTTTTGAAGAAGTTTTCGAGATGATTTCCCGTGGCCTTCGAAACACGTGCGGCAATCTTAGATGTAAATGGCATGTGTGACGTGTCCAAGGCTGTGAACCATGTTGTATTTATATATTCAATTCCTGTACCATTCTTCTCATACTATATCCTATTACAGTCATGATATATAATGCGTGCGATATATATGTATATATAAGCCACAACATTGTATAACATATTGCATATCTAGCAACTTTTCATATGGTATGACATGTCATATGTCAAACTCTACATAACATAACACATGCCACATATCATATGTATAATATCCTACCTTTTTCCTGGATTCATCGGATGTTCACCATCCCCCATTTGCCAAGCAATTGTGCCTGCAGGACACAATGCTGAGCCTGTTCATGAGCATCGCTGGTGGGGTAAGCTGGGAAGAAGTGGTACGGCCGTTGAAGGCCACCGGAAACATGAGGAGAGGAGATCATGGGAACATAATGGAATAGATTGGGGATACCCTCTGGTAAACTAACAGTTTGCTATTGAAAATTGTCATTTATAGTGGATTTACCCATTAAAAATTGTGATTATCCATAGTTATGTAAACGTTTACCAGAGGGTATATCAACCATCATAGGGATATACTGTAATAGGGCTTTAATGGATATACCCTCTGGTCGAAGGAAGTTTAGAAGTCAAACTTCCGACAATATGGACAGATGAAAAGCAGAGCAGGGCAGAGGCAGAGAGAAGAGAAAGATTAGAAGAGAGAAGATCAGAGAAGAGAAAGAGCCAGAAGAAAGAAGATGCAGATGCGCGAAAAGGTAGGAAAGTCGCGAAACATTGTGTTTTTCCAATGATTTGAGGCTCCGGATGGTCGAAAAGTAGGCTTGCTAAAGCGGCGGGTGCGGAGCCAGCTGGCCAGATGAGAGATGAAAAATTGCACGCCGTTGTGCCGCGAAGCACATTTCGAAGTCAAAATGTACAAAGCACGCCATGTTCGGACCACTTTTGGAGGTTCAGATTTTGAAAAAGCGCACGCCGTTGTGGCGCGAAGCACATTTCAAAGCCAAAATGTACAAAGCACGCCATGTTCGGACCACTTTTGGAGGTTCAGATGTTGAAAAAGTGCACGCCGTTGTGGGGCGAAGCGCATTTCGAAGTCAAAATGTACAAAGCACGCCATGTTCGGACCACTTTTGGAGGTTCAGATGTCGCTTCGCTTCGCTTCACTACACTACACTACATTACACTACACTACACTACACTACACCCCACAATACAACTACAACTACACAACTACACTCCACTACACTCCACTACACTAAATTACAGCACACTAGATTACATTAGACTACACTACACTACGCTCCACTACACTACACTACACTACCCTACCCTACACTACACTACACTACCTTCCACTACACTTCACTACATTACACTACACTACACTCCACTACACTACACTACATTACCCTACACTACCTTCCACTACACTTCACTACATTACACTACACTACACTCAACTACGCTACAACTACACAACTACACAACTACACAACTACACAGCTACACTCCACTACACTCCACTACACTCCACTACACTCCACTGCACTACATTACACTACACTACCCTACCTTCCACTACACTTCACTACATTACACTACACTTCACTACACTTCACTACATTACACTACACTTCACTACACTACAACTACAACTACGACTACACAACTACACTCCACTACACTGAATTACACTACACTACACTATATTACACTACACTATGTTACATTCCACTACACTCCGCTACACTACATTACACTACACTACATTACACTGAATGACACTGCACCACAGATAGACAGGTAGACAGATAGACAGATAGATAGATGGATAGATAGATCGATAGATAGATAGAGAGATAGAAAGACAGACAGACAGACAGACAGACAGACAGATAGATAGATAGATAGATAGAGAGATAGAGAGATAGATAGATCGATAGATAGATAGATACATAGATAGATAGGTAGGTAGGTAGATAGTCAGAGAAAGTGAGAGAAAGAGAGGAGACCTCAAGCATCTTTCGGTCCATCAGTGGATTCGCCCTGCCATCCCTGATTCACAACAACCAATCTCTCCTATAGGTTTCCTATTTTTGAAACTCCCGCCACCGCCTTGTGCGGTACTACTGGTAATCAACATGGCTAGCTGGGACATCCCCGAAGCATTTTCCAACACCAGTTACTGTATCCAGTCATCCAGTCATCCAGCGTTGATACTTCTAGTTGACTAATGTCAAGTTGTTGGATTATATATCTACGAGAGGGATGAATCCTAACTTGACATATGTTGTTTCGTTGATATTTTTTAAAAGTAACTTGATGATAATCCTAACTTGACAGTGACTTGACATTAGTCAGTCGCACGAAGAGCGAGGCCATCTCCACCGCCTGGGTCTTCGTTTTCCTCTTCTACATTGCTTCTGAACCAAGAGTGGTGCCGAAGTTTTTCAGTCGACGGCTTTATGAGGGGTTACATGATTTATATGAATCTAATCTATGTAGAATAAAGTAGTATATCTATATGTACACATTCATTCATGATATTTTGTTGGGGGCGCGGAACAAAATCAAATGACTTGGATTGAAGGGAACCAACCCGAAAAAAAAAATCTTTCCTTTCCCCCTCAGTAGATATTATATGCAGGTTTCCTCTTAACAACTCCTTTCAATCAGTACAGTACTGGGACCAAGCAAGACGTAGGATAAAGAATGATAGCTGTTCTGGACATCATTGGTTAAAAAAAAAGGATGGTGATGTACGAGGCTAACTTGGAGAGTTAGTGCGTTGCCTTAGGTTGACATTTGTTGTCAGCCATCACGTCCGTTCCTCCCATTTTTTATGGTACACCGGGTGCGGTAGTACCCCGGTGCTTGCATCTTCTTTTACAATGGACTTCTCCGGGAATGAGTCACCCTACCATTTTTACGATACGATGTGCGCAACAACCCTTAGTAGAGCCCGCTTAGACCTGGGTGAGAACAGTGCCTACCGCTGACCCATGTTGCTAGCTGGGACATCACCTATAGCCTATAGCTTTATCAATTTATCAACGGAGGATTTTCCATAGATAGTTCAACTACCGCAGGGCACTAGCGGCTAAAAACCTCCTCTCATTTCCATCAGTTGTGATCCTTCCACTGCCTTCATCCCCAAACTGTGCAAAAAAACGTGCCATGGAACGTTTCGGATTGGTTATAGGTTTGGTTCGGGCCAGTTCAATTCTTCATGACTTACAAGCGGATTTTCCAACATTAGACGGATAGTTAAATAAATATATATATATATACATATTATAAATATGTCAAACAAGATGGCAACAACACCTGAGTTTACAACAGTTTATGATGTTTGTCAACATTGTGAATCAGCCGGCCTTCAGCCTGACTTGGGCCTGCAGTGCCAACAGTACAAAAAGAGTGCACAGCTTGGGCAGGTGCAACAGTTGTTCAACAGTTCAACTGAGTTTTACATGGTGGCGGGGCAGCGACATCAGCAAAACAGCAAGAGCATTTGGGTAGCAGCCAAGCGGACCAGGACTGCAACAACAAAGGAAAGCGGCAACAACTACAATAAGGTGCATAAGGAAAGACCCAACTAGGGCAGCGTGGGAGACCCTCAACGGCAGAAATGATGACAACACATGAGTTTGGATCGCCAACAGCAAATCAATGAAGCGACCGAGCCCCTGGCAGCGACACACAGGCTGAAGCTGAAACCCCCAACATACAATGGCGACTGCGCAGTGTTTGAAGAATGGAGATATAAATCCACAGCATGCATGGGGCACCAAGACAGCTTCTACCCCAACATGCTTTCAAGAGCAGAAAGAGTAACAACAGTGCCCACAGATGCAGAACTCACAGCAGCAGCTGGAACGCCAAAGGAAGCAGAACCTTGGATGCAACTAGCAACAACTTCAAAAGAACCCCCATATGCACAATAACTTCTGCAGCAACCAATGTATGCAGACAACAGCAAACAGGAATGGGCCTAGAGGTTTGCACGGAGCTCAATACCTTTTGGCACACTCAGAGTTGGCTACCCCACAAGACTATTGCAGCCAAGATTCAACCACAGAACTTTGAGGAGTTATTCCCAACATGGGATTTTGAACTTGCACGTCATGAGCGAGACGGTAGAGCACAACCCCCTGACCAAGTCGAAGCGGCCATTCTCATGAATGAGACAGCAGGCCCGCCTCAGCAGCACATGCACCTACAAGCAGGATCAGCACAGACGTACTGAGGCCAGCGAAACAGTCATGGAGCACTTTCGCGGAACAACAACGCCCACAAGATTTCAAGGACAGCCATCTTTAGCTGTCAGCACACATACGTCGGTGGAGGACAGGCTCTAATGACTCTAATGAACATATCAGCGGGTACAAAGGCAAGATTAAAGGTAAAGGCCAAGGAAAAGGAAAGCAAAGGGCAAAGAATACAAGGGCAAAGGGCACAAAGGAAAAGAATACGGCTACGGAAGTTTCAAAGGAAAAGGCCAAGGCAAGCAGCAGCCATGGCAAAACAGCAAAGGAGCTGATAAAGGACAAAGGTGCCAGCAAGGGAAACGGTGCTGTAGGTGTTGTCAGCATGGTCACTTGGCCAAGGACTGCAGAACAGCAGTCTACAATCTAGCAGAAGCCCCAGCAGAGCAACAGCAGGATGAAACATGTTTTTGCCGCCAATATTTTGTTTGCCAACGTGCAGGGTGTGAATGTGGCTCTCAACCGCGCCCATGGCAACGGTACTAAGCAGAGCCCAACAGGACCACCGTGTTGTGGAGAAGGTTCTCAACCATGTCGACGGCGGATATCAATGGGCGCATCGGGACACCAAGTGAAGTTCACAATAAGTGAGGAAAGAACAACCATTGCAACATATTCCAACGGTTGAAGGACTTCCCAACTCACGGCTATGAGCGTATCTATTTTTCATTGAGAAACTTTGTGTGGACGTTCAACATGGTCACTGGACACAATCAGTGGGATGAAGCTCAGATAAGCACCAAATCAATGGAGCATCGGCATAAACTGCAAGATCCGATGCAGGTATCAAATCACGGAGCCTGCAGCTCAACATTTGAGGGCCGGAGTTCAAGAGGTGTATAGCTTTTCATCCAACATGTCCAACCGCAGGTGAGTAAACCAAACAAGCCATGGGCACAACTGTGCAGTGGATGAGCCAGCACCGATGCATGCTTTGCAAGATAAAAATACATACGTACATATATATATATATGTTCGTTCGGTTTCAGCATATGGTTAGTAAATGCGTGATGGTACAACAAGACAGTACCAACCCGAGTGGCCGTGTTAAACAACATGGTCACAACGCTTGAGGGTACCACAGTTCATGATGTTTGTCAACATTGTGGACCCACAGAATTGATCCTGACTTAAGCCTGCAGTGCCAACAGTACAAAGGGAGTGGACAAGTTCGGCACTGTTCAGCAGCCCACCAGAGTTTTACAACATATGCAAATATATATATAATATTCATATTTAAATGTGTATATAAATGTAAATACGTAGATATGAATAAAAATATGAAGAACTTTTTAGGACAGGGTGAGCTAACAGCGATGGAGAGAGAGAGAGAGATAGAGATAAACAAATATGCATATATATATATACATTTAACTACAAACAAATGAATATATATATATACACATATTTTCCACACTTAGATATACATGTAGATATATACATACACATTTATATATGTATATGTATTTTCAAACACATACACACACATACATATATATATACATATATACACACACATATATATATACATATATACATATGAATTTGTATATATATATATTATACATCTACGAATATATATGTATATATATATATACACGTACGAATAAGGTTACATAATATAAGGATATATATATATATTATGCCTATTTAAAAACTATAAACAAATAATAAACATATATATATATATATATATTTCGGTCAATTTGAATATAGTATATATATATATATTGCATATAAGTAGTTGCAAAAGGAAACGCAATGCTGCTTTTATCACCACCCTGGGATTGTATAGGTAATCGGCGTGGTGTTTCTTATTCTGCTGTGAGTGCTTGTCTTCGTCGCCGGCCCGAGGCTTTCACCTATTTTGCGGTCCTTAACGATCCTTGGCTGAGCGGCTGACTATAGATTCGATCGAATTTAACATTCCAAGATTCACTTGAAATCAACTTGAATCATTCTGGACTGTGTCAACTCGTCATTTCAATCACACTTGCTTTGGCTTTGGCATGCTTTGGCCATCAAAGGCAACGACCATCCCGATCCATTTCCGGGGGTGACCTGATTAGTGTTCCTACTCGTTTGGTTTTTGTGGCCGTTTGGTTCGTCCAAAAACATTGAATCATCACTTCATGCGATTTGACATATGACAAATCATTTTAATTCTGACCCGTTCATCCAAAGAAATTAATTCGACTTCTGGAGCCTTTAAGTCCTTTGAAAAACATGTTTCATATGTTTCATCCAAATTGTGCCCTCCAACATGTGTAGCCCAGCGGTGATCGTTCACCAACCCGTTCAGAATCGCCAACAGGTTGTCACAGGGGTGTTCTGTCCGCTTCCATTTGCTTCAGCGCAGGGTGTGACCAGAGGAAATTGATGGATCATGAAGTAATGTCTCCGGACTAGTCCTGCCCTTCGATTTTTATTTATGTTTTTTTGATGTTTTTTGGGTTCCCATTTTTTTTTAGAAAATGGTAACGCTAATATGAAATATACCCAAACATAAATGTTCAAACTTCGATCAATGAATAGAAGGGATGGCCCAGAACTTGGAACAGCCACTATGCAAATGATCAAAATAAATGTTAATAAATGGCATATCCAACCGGCCTATCTACCTTCACGCTGAGGAGGGTTCTGAGGATGGAAGGCACATGGAGAAATGCCAGGAATTCTTTGACACCAGTGTGATGAATTGTCACGTTTCTTGAGGTTTATTGGACATGCAGAGCCAACCCAATAGCTCATAAATTCTCATAATAATTTCATAGTTTTACAGCCTTTAATTCAATTGAGGAGCTGGAGGTTATAGCCGGTTAAATGAGGTACAAGGGTGCCCCCCTGGAAACGGATCCCGAACGGGGGGTGATGCCTGTGGCGTGGAATTGGTTGGATAGATTTACATAGAGGATGTTAAAGGATGTTAAAGGGTAAATGTAACCGATGTAGACTGTAGATTGCAATTCCGAAGAGAAATCATGACATCGGTTTCAATTTGAATCAGTGTCTGATTGGCAGACGATAGATGTTTCATGATGTTTCGAGAGCTGTCTTCAAGGCCATTTCCATCGATGCTTGGGTGGTTTGAGTTGGACCCCGGGGGTGGTTCAGACGTTCACGTGTTTGGCCAATAGCAAAAGTGTCATGATCCAACTTGCAGGATGTAAAGAAGCACCAGAAGCACCAAGTTTCATTTCCGTTGTTGGATGACATTAGTGTTTCAGGCAAAGCTTAACTGCGAGGTGCTGTGGAAGGGAACCATGTGAGGATCGAACATGGAACCTCAAAACATGGCGGGTCATCGTTGACCCCAATTGAAATTGCAATCGGTGTATGCCCTATTTTCAGACATCCTCCCTACACATCCACAGGCAATCACACACATGAATCATAATGAGCAGGGGGTGCATCCTCTAGAAAGTCAAGCAGTTGATGACAGCCTAGGTCAAAGCGCCATCGACAGCGCGCAGAATGATCAAACCTTGGTGCTGCAGTCCATACTGGCCACCAAACAGGCAAACATCGAGAAGATTCGACACCTGTCTCCTGGTCAAAAAGATCAGCTTGTAAAGGGTAATATCTCATGTGAAACGTGGAGTTCCACAAATGGGGATGTTAATCCCCTAAGGTGATCCTCCAATGAGAAATGGTTACAGTAATAGGGGTAAGCCATTTGGGCCCTGGTGGAATGCCCATGATAAGATAAGATGCTAATGTTTGGGAAATCACTGCGACCTCACTGAGCTCACCATAGTTGAGGTGGATCCTATCCGGGAAAATTATGTCGACCCTCGACCCCCTAATGGCCGCAAAAAATACGTTTAGGCATGTTTAGGCATGTTTGATGAATACTACATGTTTCATCCTTTTTCCAAGCATTTCATACCATGGGGACCATGGTGGTATAAGTTGGGAATATATGCAATATTCATATTACACACACATAAATAGTCATATATATATATATATATGCACGCACGCATATATACATACATGCATGCATACATACATAACATAACATAACATTACATTACATTACATTGCATTGCATTGCATTGCATTACATTACATACATTACATACACTACATTACATTACATGACATGACATTACATTACATGCATGCATGCATGCATGCATACATACACACATACACACATACACACATACATACATACATACATACATACATAGATACATAGATACATAGATACATACATACATACATACATAGATACATACATACATCCATTACATCCATTACATACATTACATACATTACATACATTACATACATTACATACATTACATTACATACATTACATACATTACATACATTACATTCCTTTCCTTCATTACATACATACAGAAAGACAGACAGACATACAGACATACATACATACATTACATACATTACATACATTACATACATTACATACATTGCATACATTACATCCATTACATCCATTACATGCATTACATACATTACATACATTACATACACTACATACATTACATACATTACATACATTACATTACACACATTACATCCATTACATCCATTACACACATTACATCCATTACACACATTACATCCATTACATCCATTACATCCATTACATCCATTACATAAATTACATCCATTACATCCATTGCATCCATTGCATCCATTACATCCATTGCATCCATTACATCCATTACATCCATTACATCCATTACATGCATTACATTCATTACATCCATTACATCCATTACATCCATTACATCCATTACACACATTACACAGATTACACAGATTACACACATTACACACATTACACACATTACACACATTACACACATTACACACATTACACACATTACACACATCACACACATCACACACATTACACACATTACACACACTACACACAGTACACACATTACATCCATTACATCCATTACATCCATTACATAAATTACATCCATTACATCCATTACATAAATTACATCCATTACATCCATTACATCCATTACATCCATTACATACATTACATACATTACATACACTACATACATTACATACATTACATACATTACATACACTACATCCATTACATCCATTACATCCATTACATCCATTACATCCATTACATCCATTACATGCACTACATGCATTACATGCATTACATGCATTACATGCACCACATGCATCACATGCATCACATGCATCACATGCATCACATGCATCACATGCATCACATGCATCACATGCATCACATGCATCACATACATCACATACGTCACATACGTCACATACGTCACATACGTCACATACGTCACATACGTCACATACGTGCATACGTGACATACGTGACATATGTTACATACGTTACATACATACATACATACATACATACATACATACATACATACATGCATTACATACATTGCATACATTACATACACTACATACATTACATACATTACATACATTACATTACATTACATTACATTACATTACATTACATTACATCCATTACATCCATTACATCCATTACATCCATTACATCCATTACACCCATTACATCCATTACATACATTACATACATTACATACATTACATACATTACATACATTACATTACATACATTACATACATTACATACATTACATACATTACATACATTACATACATTACATACATTACATACACTACATACATTACATACACTACATACATTACATTACATTACATTACATTGCATTGCATTGCATTGCATTACATTACATACATTACATACACTACATTACATTACATGACATGACATTACATTACATGCATGCATGCATGCATGCATACATACATACATACATACATACACACATACATACATACACACATACATATACATATACGTATACATATACATATACATATACATATATGAATATTTTTGCACACACACACACATATATATATACATATCCGGTCCCCATTGTTTGTAAAGAATTCCCCACAAATTCTACCCAATATACCTCGGTTCTCAGTGTTTGGGTGGCTGCAGCTATGTGTTCATCCCATGGTCCAGGTTTGAAAAGATTGATGTTGAAGAGACGGGCGTCATCACCTACAAGCCACGCGGCAGGGGGCCGGCAGGCCGCCTAAAACATCATGGAACTTAAAATTGATGGGGCCACTTGAACGGGCCGGGATTTTCGTAGACTTTTCACAAGGATATGACAGGGGTAAAATGATCATAAATTATCATGGATGTATACAAGCAATAGAGTTTACCAAATCCATGCAGGGGCCTTGAGTGTCGAGCTTTGATGACATGATGAGCGTTGTGAAAATAAAACGGTAGATGTGAATACCAACGATATCTATATCTATCAATCATGGTGAATGTATAGGGGAATCATGCCGAAATGGCCTTAGTTCAAGTTCAGGTTAGTGAAATATTATAATTTACCAATATTAATGAATCAGTTATATTTTTTTCCATCACGAGTTCTCAGCTGATGGATTTCCTGCCCTCCCTTGACAGCCTGAAAGTTTCAGGGTTCTGGATTCCCCTAAATTTTCAATGCAGGTCTTTTGGGCACAATTAATATCGTTAATGTAATTTCCAATCTTTCGAGGTTGAATCCCTCATGAAGTATTTGTTCGATCATTTCTTGAACCGACCCCCACCATTGCTTCAATCAAAAGTGTTCATCCTAATACTTGCTTAAGTCCATTTAAGCCCCCAATTTTTAAGTTTTCATCATTTTTTCGAACTAAACAGACTAAACAGACTAAACATCAAACATCTCCGGTGGGTTCAACAAACCAGGTCCCCCTAATATCTGGCGCGATGGATGGTTCCGCCGCGCCTAAGGATGATCGAAAGCTGCGTGACCTCGGATGAAGTGCAGACGATGTGCGAGTCCATTGGCATCGACGTCTGGGATGCGCCTTGGACGCCGCCAGTGGTGGCAGTTCGGTGAGTGAAATCGCCATTGAAATCATCCAGCTATGCCTCTGGATATTCCATGGTGATTTATAGGGGATTTATATGGGATTTATATGGGATATAATGGGAATTACCCTCTGGTAATTTAACATAGCTATTGAACATGGCCCAGTCGAAATAGTGAGGTTTCCCATTAGCAGGGTGATTTTCCAGTTCGTTATGTAAACGTTTACCAGAGGGTCGTCACCATGAGTCACGTTTTCTCCAAAATCACCATGGATTGATGGATTGATATGGGTTGTGTAAAGCGACAGTCACCCCACCGGCCCTTAAACGGCCGAAGAATGAAACACCGGGAATGGATTATTGACAGGACCCCCATGTTGGAAGGGGTTGTACTTGTACAATCTTGTACATAGATATGTAAATAATTGTAAATAATTGTAAATATGATTAAATATGTATAATTGTATATTAATGCTATTTTTTTTCGATAGAATCCCCCCAACCAGGACACAATCGGAAATTTTTCCGGGTGTTCGTTGTATGGTATACCCCAGCCATTTTAGACACACTCAACCATATACATTCTGGGGAACATGCTGGTCTGGAAGACCCAAGTGATAGTCACGTTAGCACTGTAAAATTCGAAAACGCACGGTTACGTTAAATTACCGGAGTGTATATATATATGATTCTATTCATATATATATATATATAATTGAGCGCTCAATTATATATATATTTTTTTTAAAATATATAATACATATTATATATATATCATATTAAGTTGCTTATAAATCTCATTTAGATCGCATTTATCTCCCCATCAATGTGGGTGACATCTCCTGTTAAATCTCATCTCTAGTTGTATGAGCCACCTGACGAGATCCGTGGCTAGGGTTAAAACATGTTAAAACTCTCAATTTGTCAATGCAGTTGCGCTAAGATCTCTATGACGAGGTCAAAAGCTCATTTTGTGCATGTTGATACACCTGGTATGTGGATGATGTTCATCTCCGTGTTGCTTCGATGCTCGGTTTGACATGTGAAGAGACACCGAAACGCCGAGGCCTGGTCCTTTTTCAAGCTGTTGGATGTGGATGCAGGCGGTTTTGAACGGTTTTGAGTTTTGAGGCCATGATTTTCATTTCACCAGAGATGCAAAAGAATGGGGATGACGTGGGATACAATAAGTTGATATACTAATATAATATACTGTATACTGCAATAATTTGTAATCGATAATTATATACTGTATATAATTATCAATTGATAGAATCATCAAACATGGGATTTACAGTGATTGAGCTGCACAGATGTGCATGACGGGTTGACCCATTTGCCATTTGTGATGGACATTCACTGGCTGACTGGGAACGTAACAAGCCCAGAACGGGGCAACCAAGCTCGGCTGACATGCCCCATATTGTACCAGTATGTGCGTATGCATACATACATACATACATACATAAAATATCCCTTCCGATAATACCGGAGGGTATGCACACACACACACGCATATATATATATATACATAATGTATATATGTATATAATTACATATAATATGATTTTACCATACTGTTAGAGGGGTATACTAGTGGCACCTGAACATTATATTATGTAAACGGTATATATAATATATATTCTACATAATGTTCATACAGGTCATGGAAAGGTGAACCATACAATGGGGGATGGGATTATTGTTGGACTTGCTGTCTTCATTTTGGGTCACACATGGGGTATCGAAACTGATTGGGGGGATTGTTTTTTATTTCAGCAGTATTTCAATATATGTATATCATATGATATGATATTATATGTGCATGTATAATATATATATATATATGTATATGTATGTATGTATACAGTATATATATATATGGTTTTATATGTGCATTAAAATGTTCTAATTCATGCACGTTAAGTACATGCACATACACAAGTCAATGTTTTCATTTTCGAACATCGGTTTCCACGAGAAGCTGACGATTCACCAGGTGGTGCGGTGGAGATTGGCGAATTCCTGGAAGGTGCGACTCCGATTTTCGTCAAATTTTCGCCTTGATGGCAATTTAGGATATCTTTGGGGTACCAAACAGATTAGGTGTTTGGTTTTTTTTTGGCCAAGAGAATGGATTTTATAGATGATTTAAGATGATCTAATCTGCAACCATGGAATTAAGTCTAGAAGTGAATAGAATTAACTCCCCCCAGTTCGACTCTCAGAAGTGGCAATTTTTGGGGCCCAATACACTGAGAAGAAGTAAATCAACGGGTGAGAATCTGCGTGAAAAAAACCATAACACTACATGACTTTGGTCATATATCCGATAAGCATGGCATAATTTCCCTTCTTTTGGACACTCCAAGATTCCAAGTGAACGGATTCAATGCTAAACCAGGGTTTTTGGAGGGTTACCGGGCGGCAGGGAGTTCAGAGTCTCAAAAAAAGGGAGGGGCTTGATGATTTGATGATGGTCTTATTCTCACGTGTGGGTTGAATGCCCCAGTCTGATTGGTATCCGATTATCCCCATGTTTATTGATCAATTTCCCCAGGTTTAGAGGGTTTCCAACTATTTCAGTGGTTGTCTGTACTGTTCCAAGTACTCCTTAGTTGTGGCTAAGGTCCCTATGTGTTCCTTTAGACCCCTAGACCCCTAGTCCTTGTAGAGGACCGCCCACCACCAACCCATCTTGTGGGCCCAGGTTGCCTGCGCCTGCGCGGTGAGGCGCGAGCCATGGACGTGGTGAAAATTCTTCATGACCAGGTGCGACACGGTGCGACACGGTGCTGCCGTGGAAGGGGATTCCCCCAATGTGGGCCATAGACCATCTCTGGGTGGAGATGGATACCATGGATACCCAGCTTTTTTATGGCAAGATTGGCAAATTGGGGATCGTTTCAATTATTGGCTTTGCATGGCTTGGCATTATGGATTCGGTTCAGCACTTCATTGCTGTCACTACATGTTGGAAGGCCCAAAAGGATGCGGAAAAGCAACATTTTACCACCTTTGAGTAGGAGTGTACAAATTTCTATCCTTTTCTCTTGGGTTGCTTTCAATGGGGGGTATAGACTCACCAGCTCTGGAGAACTTATGCTGGCATGATTTTGTCAAGATTTCGGTCCGATTGCAAGCACTCTTGTCACATCTTCCGATCAGGGCTGGTTGATCAGAAACCAAAGTCGCTTTTGGACCTACATGGAGGCAGGGAACGGAAGTGCATCAGCCCACCATCGTGCCGGGCCACTCGAAATTAAGGGACATGTTGAGGACATGTTTTGAAACAGCCCAGAAAAGTGAATGACAGTGTAAACGGAGACCATGAAATGGCGGGCGTTGTTTGAACATCATAGGTTTCTAAGACATTCTAAGACATAAATCAACCGACCCAACCATCGCTTTGAAGACTTTGGGAACATGTCTCCCGATCGTTTTTCCGAGTTTTGCGAGGAGCAGATCGACGAACTGAAGGACCGACTTCTTGAACTGAAAGATGAGATGCAGACGAATCACTCGAAACTTGGTGGATGGAGCCCTGGATGAGGGCTTTATCAAGCTTTGGATTGAAATCAAAGTCAAACAAATTCACACACAAATTCATATACATTTAGACAGTTCATGTCTTTCTGGATCTTCTTTCCATTTAGAACCATTCAGATATATTTACATGTTGCGGGCGGGTATGTATATATTCTTTGATATTATTTGTATGTATTTCTGAATCTCGGGCTGGTGGCTAACCGTTTACACTGCATGGCGTGAGCCATGCTTGTGACGTAACCGGAGGGTTATCAGGATTTGCGTAAGCCAAAGCCGCAGTGCACCCACGCAAAGAAATCCTCAGTGGCATAAGCCTTGGCAGAAGCACACAAGCTGTGCCTAAGTACATCCTTACAACCTTAAAATCTATCCTTAAAGAAAAACAAATACTGTAAATAAAATGTATACACACACACATATACATATATACATATATATATATATATAAATAAAATATACAATATATATATATACATTATATATATAATATATATATTATAAAGCATGGCTCACATGATTTACAGCGATGTGAAGTGGCCGACCAAGCCTACATGATTGATGGTTTTGCGCGAAGGAGAACATCGATTTCCCAATATAATTATTAATTTGTTTTTCAGATTATTGCCTCTTCGACGCTGGGAAGTATTTATTTCCCGCACTTGACCATCATTTTTGCGGTTTCCATGGTAGATTTGAACCGCGCCTACCAAACATGTGAATTTCATTGAATTTCTATAGTTGATTTGTGTACATCCAAGAGGCCGCTGGCCCCATGGGAGATATTCATGCCTGGGAGGGAGATTGATGGCCTTCACACAGCCCAGGAAGGGCAAACACAAAAAATGAGGGCCACAGCGGTGCACTCTGCCCGTTGCGTTACCCCAACGGTCCGTCCTGAAGGATGGCCACGTTTCACCTCGATCCAGAAGTTGCGAGAGTTGGATTCGGGCCAGGAATACACCATGGAATGGCATTGAATGGCGAATAGCTAATCTTTCATAGACTTGGAATGATTTGGGGTTGTTTTTTCCCAGATAGCCGCAGCTCCAGGGCTTCTAGGGGTTCTTACTTCTCGATGTAGGGGATCCCGAGCGGCGAACTTTTGCAAATGCAGCCTCCTTGTCTCCCAGTCTCATCTCAAATTACGATAACAAATTATGAGACCTTGAAGAAAAAATATATCATTGATATCTGGGGTCAATGCCTGTGCAATTATTTTAGAATATGTTTCGTTTGCCTCTGAGATTTCCTGAAATTTTGGCCCTTCTGATCGGACCAGGATCCTCTACATCCCATTTTTGCATATTTTGACCAGACAGGGATAGTGCAAACCAGCCTGTCGTGCAAATTTTATTGGGTTCATCACATTAGGCAGAAACCGCCTGCTCTTCCACCTCTGAAATTGTTAGTGTGGAGCTTTGGGGCCGCCAGATCAGCAAGTTCGGGGGACGTACTTACCCGATACACGCATATACACGCTACTTACCCGATACACGCACGTATAATTTGAAGCAACCATGGAAGTGGTTTCTTTATGTTTCTTTGATTTTCTTTGATTCCAAGAACAATACCCGTCAGAAAAAAGGACAGCATTTGTTTGGCTAAGGCAGGGTATTTGTCAACCCCTTTTCAAAAAGCTGGGCGTACGGCATGGCTCTCAATACCCCCTCTGATTTGGATCCCAAATGGCCAATAATGGCCAAATGTTATGTAAATAGGGCACCAACGCTTTGCTCTTGGCACGGTCATCCACTGGATCGGAAACACTTCAGGCCTGTGCCTCATGGCGGGAGGGAGATTTCCCGAGATCTCCTGAAAGAATGGGTCGAAACAAACCAGCCACAGGAGTTTGCTGAAAAAAACGATAAACATATGATTTAAGATGATTTAAGCATCCAGACATATGATATCATATGATACCAGAGATGTATAGAGATGTATGATACCATTCCTTGCGTTCATGTCCAGTGATATCAGATGGCGCTGCGGCGTGTCTCACCGGATCCATGCGGTCCATTCTCTGCCGAGATTCTCTGCCGAGACGCGTTGAACGCCAAGCACCTAAAAGAATCCTTAAAGGCCTGCTGGACAAGAGATTAAGAATGATTAAGAGATCTTTGATGATCTTGATATATTTTGATCCCTTCCATTTTATAAATCCATTTCAATCCTTCCCCTATATGATATAGACATATACTGAACACCCAAGAAATTATGGCTTAGATTGGCTTGGTGACCTAGTGATTTACAGTACACATATTTGGGACCATACCTGGTTACCATGGGGGTGTTTAATGTGAACCTGGAATGGGATTATTTTTTGACGACCTGATAGCGCTTGAGTTGGGACATCAAGGATTTGGTGCGAGGCATTTCGTTTGATTTGTTGGACTTCCAGGGTTGCGTGGGATTGAATTCCTCTCTGGTCACCCTTGCCACTTTGCGTGGCTGCTGAATTTCAGGATTTGGGGCTGCCTCTTTGTCTTTGTGCCGTTGTGTCCTTCACAAGATTTGCCAATGAAGTGAGATTTGGGAAACGTTTGAAACATTTGCATGTGAATCTCAGTTAGTAAGTGGTTTTTTAAACCATATGACAGACAGACACATGCATAGGATTATATGGCCAGTTGGTTTCAATGTGTTTTTCTGTTCCTTGGGATTTTCTGAGGAGCTGATCATAGCTGATCCATGCGGATCGTTTGCAGTGCAGCAGTACCTGGACGTGTGGGCCCTATTCAAAGAACGGGGCTCCACGGGCAGAGAGAGAAATGCTGCGAGATGGCTGTATGGTGAACACCCCCCCGAGAAACCATGGTTTAGGGGATGAAACCACATAATCAGGACAGAATGGGGGCGTTGAATAGGGGATGGGACTACTGTATCCAAACTTATGGAGGGTGATGAAATATGATGAAATAACTTGCTGCTGCGCGCCCGAATGGCAATCATCTGGTACGAACTAGTGATATGACACCTGGCATTTTTGCTTCATGGGGCTCGAGTCTTGGCACTTCCTTATGGGGTGAGCTCATGAAATGTTGTTGTCAGGGTTTGTTTGATATTCTGCATGCTCTTAAGGACTCTTTTTCGGCATTTGAAGGACATAGCTACACCTGAGAGACTCAGATTCCGCCAGTGGCCGATTCCCCATGGAACGACTCCAGTTGGCGCAAAAGGACAGGGTCCTCGTAGAACTTAGAACATGTCAGAACTATTAACTATTGTTACGGTAGCTAAAGTGTGCTAAAGTATTATTACATATTATTACTATTATGATTATTACCAGTAGTACCGCACAAGGCGGTGGCGGAAGTTTCAAAAATAGGAAACCTATAGGAGAGTTGTTGTGAATCACGGATGGCAGAGCGAATCCACTGATGGACCGAAAGTTGTGTTTTTTGGAGTGGTTGCAATGGTTGCAGTGGTCACCTCATCCTCAACTGCTGGATGTAGTGTGGTGTAGTGCAGTTGTAGTTGTAGTTGTAGTGTGGTGTAGTGGAGTTGTAGTTGTAATGTGTAAATATTATGTGTAATAAGTGTAGTGTAGTTGCAGTTGCAGTTGTAGTTGTGGTGTGGTGTAATTAGTGTAGTGTATTGTAGTGTACTGTAGTGTTGTGTACTGTAGTGTGGTACAGTGTAGTGTAGTCTAGTGTAGTGTAGCTTAAGGTAGTGTAGTTGTAGTTGTACTGTTGTGTAGTGTAAACAGACAGATAGACAACTACAACTACAACTACTCCTACCAGTACCACTACACTCTACTACTGCCACAGCTACAAATACAAATAAACTACGCTACATTACACTACACTAGTTACACTACACCGCAGTACACTATATAATTACATCTAATTACGCTACACTACGCTAACTACACTGCAACTACAACAACTACTACGACCACAGCTACAACAACAATATCAACTACACCACACTACACTGCACTGCACTAAATACACTGCAGCACACGACAACTACAAATACAAATGCAACTACAACTACACTACACAACACTGCGCTGCACTACACTAATTACTTTACATTGCGCTACAACTACAACTACAACTACAACTATCTATTTATCTCTGTGTCTGTCTATCTATCTATCTATCTGTCTATCTGTCTATCTGTCTATCTGTCTATCTGTCTATCTGTCTATCTGCAATCTGCAAGCTTGAAAGCGCAGCAATTCCGCGAGACTTCCTCAACTTTTGAACTTGATAACGTCAAAAAGGAAGCAATTCTGCGAGATTTCCTGGAATTTTTGAAGTTGGCAGCATCAAAAACGTGCAAGACTTCCTCAATTTTGGAAGATGACAACATCAAAAACAAAGCAATTCTGCGAGACTTCCTTCAAAAATGGAAAGTTGAGTGCAGAGCTGACGGCCGGGTACCAATGCGTTTTGCGATTTTTCCACTCCACCTGTCTAAAGTATTGCGCCTGCCACAAAAAAAATATGCCAGGTCATACGAAGTGCTGCACCTGTCACGCAAAATCATCTCATCAAACCTACAGATTTGATGCTCCAAAATGAACCCCTCTCAAAAAATCAGCGCCCTAACCTCCTAACATCTCTGATGAACATTTTGTACAGCGCTTGCCACGTGAAATGCATCTTTGCGATCCTCTGCAAATGTCCCACGCCTGCCATCGTTTTTGGAATGCTACAAAACCTTCACGTTTTGCTTGCTGTTGACAAGGTGCATAGTCCCTTGCGCCTGCCGCCAAAACGACATCTGAACGTCCAAGAGTGCTCCGAACCCGTCAGTTTTTTACACTTTTGACTTTGAAATGTGCTTCGCGCCACAACGGCGTGCACTTTTTCAACATTTGAACTTCCAAAAGGGGTCTGAGCATGGTGAGTTTTGTACATTTTGGCTTCGAAATAAGAATGGTATGTTTTGTACATTTTGACTTCGAAATGTGCTTCGCGCCACAACGGCGTGCAATTTTTCATCTCTCATCTGGCCAGACTGCTCCGCACCCGCCGCTTTAGCGAGCCTACTTTTTGACCCTCCAGAGCCACACCTCATTGAAAAAAAACGCCGTGTTTCGCGACTTTCGTACCTTTTCGCGCGCCTGGATCTTCTTTCTTCTAATCTTCTAACTCTTTCTCTTCTCTGATCTTCTCTCTTCTCTTCTCTTCTCTTCTCTTCTCTGACTCTTCCCACCTCTGCTTTTCCATCTGTCCATACTGTCGGAAGTTTGACTTCTAAACTTCCTTCGGCTACCAGGTAGCGGCTACCAGTAGTACCGCGCAAGGCGGTGGCGGAAGTTTCAAAAATAGGAAACCTATAGGAAAGATTGGTTGTTGTGAATCACGGATGGCAGAGCGAAGCCACTGATGGATCGAAAGGTGATTGATGTCTCCTCTCTTTCTCTCTCTTTTTCTCTCTTTCTCTGAGTATCTACCTACCTACCGATCGATCGATCGATCCATCTATCTTTCTATCTATCTATCTATCTATCTATCTATCTATCTCTCTATCTCTCTATCTCTCTATCTCTCTATCTCTCTTTCTGTCTGTCTGTCTGTCTATCTATCTACCTGTCTATCTGCAAGCTTGAAAACCAAGATATTCTGCGAGACTTCTTCATTTTTCAAAGTTGACAACATCAAAAACGAAGCAAGTCTGCGAGACTTCCTCAATGTTTGAACTTGACAACGTCAAAAACGAAGCAATTCTTCGAGACTTCTCCATGTTTCAAAGTTGACAACATCAAAAACAAAGCAATTCTCCGAGACTACGTCAAAAACGAAGCAATTCTGCGAGACTTCCTCAATTTTGGAAGATGACGACATCAAAAACAAAGCAATTCTGCGAGACTTCCTTCAAAAATGGAAAGTTGAGTGCAGAGCTGACGGCCGGGTACCAATGCGTTTTGCGATTTTTCCAATCCACCTGTCTAAAGTACTGCGCCTGCCACGAAAAAGTGAGGCTAGGTCATCAGCAAACCTGAAGATCTGAGGCTCCAAAATGGAACCTCTCTCAGGAAATCAGCGCCCGGACCTCCTAACAGCGCTGATGAAGATGTATCTTGTACTGGGCCTGTCACGGAAAATGCATCATTACAGATCCTCTTCAAATGTCCCACGCTTGCCATCGTTTTTGATCGTTTTTGGACATGCTACAAAGCCCTCACGTTTTGCTCACTTTTGACAAGGTCCACAATCCCTTGCGCTTGCCACGCGGAACGACATCTGAACGTCCAAAAGTGGTCCGAACCCCTGGTGTTTTTAATATTTTGACTTCGAAATGTGCTTCGCGCCACCACGGCGTGCACTTTTTCGACTCTCAACTTCCAAAACTGGTCCGAGAATGAATGGTGTGCTTTGTACATTTTGACTTCGAAAAGTGCTTCACGCCACAACGGCGTGCAATTTTTCATCTCTCATCTGGCCAGATGGCTCCGCACCCGCCGCTTTAGCGAGCCTACTTTTCGACCCTCCGGAGCCACAAATCATTGGAAAAAACACAGTGTTTCGCGACTTTCCTACCTTTTCGCGCATCTGCATCTTCTTTCTTCTGACTCTTTCTCTTCTCTGATCTTCTCTCTTCTACTCTTCTCTTCTCCCTGACTCTTCCCATCTCTGCTTTTCATCTGCCCATATTGTCAGAAGTTTGGCTTCTAAACTTCCTTCGGTTACTGTTTTTCTGATTATTATTACTATTACTACTATTATTACTATTATTATTGTTATTATCCTTCGCTTAAAAGTTGTTGTCGCGCTGAATTTTGGTTCAATCACTTGTCTCAGCGTCCACAGCAGGCACGGGCCGTCGGAGATCGGGTTGAAGCTGAAAGATATTGCCCTCTGGCGTCATCAAATATGGTGGAAAGCCATCCCATTCTGATCCATTTTGTTCGATGATTTTCACCTTAAAGCATCCATTTAGTTTTGGGGATTTCCCCCGTCATGTGTGATGACACCGAGGGTTAATGCCCATGGTTATGAACTGCGGCCATCCCTAGTGCTGAATCAGTCAGGGCGGATGCGCAGGACCCTGGTGATAGGAATCTCATCACATGTAGCAAGTGGATGCAAGATTATACAAGTGGTTCGGATAAGGTAAACCTTGGTAAATGACATAGCTAACCAAACAAGATCCAACAACAACATACAAAAACATGTTGTTGCCACTATAGAAATCTATTTATCACTATTTGAATGGGATGTTTTGCCAACTTCTTTCCTTTTTTGGGGGTTGCTATAGGCAAGTGGGTGTAGAGTGCCGTGATTTTTGCCTCAAATCGCCACAGGGAAGGAGCATGGCTTTGCCCTCCGAGCAACTTCCTGAGGCCAGCGGCAAAAATGGGGTCGAACTGTTCGGGTCGATGTTATAATATTTATATATATATATATAAACATATCACATTAATGTGGGTAAAAAAGGCCATAAGCCATCCCCCAAATCACAATTTTTATACTAGGTGGTATAAACCATTCCTCAATGGGTGGTTTATGACATTGTTTGTCCCACATTATATATAATCATATGATAACGATTAATGGCTAAGAATGATAATAATGGTTAATGAGGCTTAATTGTTTTATATAATACTTAATAATGGTTAATATGGGCTCATAATGGTTAATGTTCATATTATCATATCTAGTGGTCAATGATTAATACTCACCGGATATAATGTGGTAAACCCATGTAAACCCCAAAAATACACTATCCCCAAAATCACCATAAACGGGTTGTGTAAACCATCCCCAAATGGTAGGTTTATAATTGGGTTGCCAACATTGTCAACATTCAACATTATTCAATAATATTTGTAATTGGCCCACATGGGTAAGATGAACTGCCCCTAAAACTGTGTGAACTTGGCTGGGTAGATTTTATGTTTCTTTTTTCGTGTGTGTGTGTAACATCTGAATAGATGTAAAACCTTTCCTTTTTTCTTTCTTTCCTTCTGCAGGGGGACCATCCATGTACTGTGAGCTGGTCCAACGAAGCGGCCACAGTACATGCGGATATCATGGCTGATCACCGTGACGTACCTGCTGTTTATGTTGCAGTGGTGGCAAGGGGCTAAGCCGAGAACCTCAACAACAGAATTTTGGTTTCACACGGTTGTCGCAATCTGAGATTTTCTTTGGCGTCGTTTTCAACCTATGGGCATGGTATTTTTTCAGTCATGGCCAAGGGCTAAGCCGAGAACCTTACAGTGATTATTTTCAATTGTTGGGACTTTTTTTGGAGGCGCTTCTGGTCGCGATTGTCTTTTCGGAGCACCTCCCATTATTCGATTTTTCTTCTTTAACTATTGTTTTCCAGTCAAATTTGCACGTGAGGGGATTCAGTTCCTGACGGATCAATTATAGATCCATTCTTGTCTAGTGTGTGTCTGTGCGCGTGGCACATCGCACGCGAAAAGCACCAAGCCGCCAGTTTCGTTTAAGGTTGGCCATGTCCTCCGTTGGGGGCAGGGTTCTGCATAGAATGAACGGATATATGTTGCATTTTGTTCCCGCCTCATCACCAGGATTATATGTTGGATTATCAAAATTTCCTATTGGTGTTTATGTATGTTTATATAGTGGATTTTGCGAAAAGCAAGGTTGACGATCTAGCAATGATACTGATACTGATGATTGTTGGCGGACTTGATGCGGCTAAAGCAGAGATGAACATAAAAACATGTCCTTGCAAAGAAACATGTTCCAGATTCCAAACGAAATGACGAGGGGGCGGTAATCATGATCATCATCATCAAGGATGGAGGGAGCTACATGGACAACCATCAGGTTTTTAACTCCCCATTCCTCACACCTGTCGCCATCACGGACGTTTTCCAAAAAATGGATGAATTGGATGAAGTTCCGGGACCGTTTTGGTTGGGAGTGGCAGTGGGCACCCACAGGAGCCACCCACGAGCAAAGCGGTGCGACCAGGCAAAGGGGCGCAGGTGAGTCATGGAGGATCCATGGAGGTTGAAAATGCTCAAAATCACCATGTTTGATGACGCACGGGAGGGTATTCCAAACTCACCGAACATTTCAGGTTGATGAATAATTCGAATTCAGCCAGACAAATTGGCAATGAAGTATAGCAGTATAGCAATGAATATGACATAGGAAATTTATCCTTTCTGGCACATGTTTCAACATTCGAGAACGAACTTGCACAGAACCCAATCTGATGGCTTGATGCAGGGAGAAACTATTTACACGTGACGCATTGTCGGATTTGTTTTGCTGCATGCTGATGGTGCCCGTGGAATGCTTAGGACCCCATTTACATACATACATAAATACACACACATACATACATACACATACATACACATACATACACATACATACACACACATACATACACATACATACACACACATACATACATACATACATACAAACATACATACATACATACATAGATACATACATACATACATACACATACACATACACATACACATACACATACACATACACATACACATACACATACATACAGACATACATACAGACATACATACAGACATACATACATACATACAGACATACATACATACACATACATACATACATACACATACATACACATACATACACATACATACACATACATACACACACATACACACACATACATACGCACACATACGCACACATACGCACACATACATACATACAAACATACATACATACATACATACATACATACATACATACATACATACATACACACATACACACATACACACATACACACATACACACATACAGGCATACATACATACATACATACATACATACATACATACATACATACATACATACATACATACATACATACATACATACATACATACATACTACATACATACATACATACATACATACATACATACATACATACATACATACATACATACATACATACATACATACATACATACATACATACATACATACACACACACACATACACACATACATACATACATACATACATACATACATACATATTTATCTATGATGTATGGTTAAACAACCATTTTTGTTGGTTAAATTCCATTTCCTTTGAGATCAAATCTGTGGCATCTCTCGCCAAGGCCTGCAGTGTTGCCTGGCTTGGCAAGACATTGATCGATACCCTAAGATACCTTGATGCCTTCCGAAATATAGATCCAGTACCAAGAAACAGGTTGTGGTTGTTTTGTTCTCCCTGATGCGTTGCTTCTTCGTGTCGGGAAAGGATGTTCGCCGTCAAGTCTGCGGGTGTACCGTTTTTTTTTCCTCGGAAGGATCCGGGTCAGCCCTAGATGGTTTGAAAGTTGAGTACGCCAAAATGATCAAATTTTGTGATTCCATTGGTTTAGCTCTTCTCGAGCTCGAAGCAATCAGATTCTAAGGTGAAGTTCATCCAGTGGAGCTACATACTCATCACCTGTTGGAAAAACACCACGCCGAGGCAGCGGTGTGGGAAGACTTGGCCAGGTGTCAACAAACGACCAACCCTCCAAAGTTTCCCATGGTGTTCCTGATTTTTCTTGGGGGCCAATGGCACAGTGGGGTCAACATTTGGGGAGATCGGGGGCACACAGTCCGAGAGGTCTTGGAGAAGTTGCAATCGCATGAGGAGATCTTGCTGAAGCTTCGTGGAGTCGGGACGGTTGGAATTGCTGGTCTCGTTTTTTCTCTTAGGTATCGGTATTCTTGAGTTCATGTATGTTCAATTGAAGTCCAAGATGAATTGTGACGTAACGGGAGTGCTACTAGAAAAAACCTAGAAACCATTTTAGCGTGACCAAGTACCCTTTGGAAGTCCAACATGCTGGTAGCACCCAAAAATCTTCATGATGATTTTCGTTCGATCACCCGGCCTTCCCCCAGCCGGTTTCAGCTGCAAATGACAACGACCTTGGCGCCATCCAAAGTGCTTCAATCGTGACTGGAAAGGGTGCTGACTGGGCCCTGACCATTGAGTTTTTTTTTATGACTTGCTGCAGTTAGATCAGCCGCCCTAAAGTTGGTGCCCCATCAGCCCCGATCCATCAGATCGCCTTTAAGGAAAGTTCTGGGCTGTGCCCATTCCCATGGGGCATTAGCTGCTGAGAAGGTTGTACAGGTCGGTGGTGAATTGGGGAATGAGTTGGTAACCATGGGAAAACACGAAGCCTTGCTTATATGATTTTATATGCGTTTTTAAATTGTTTCCCATGGTCTTCGAATCTTAAAAAGGATTTCTATTTACACATTATCCTTCATGTTTAAAATTAGACACTTTAGACAATGCAAACATATTTTTCAAGACACATTTACATAAAAATGCACACACACACACACACGCACACACACACACACACGCACACACACACACACGCACACTATATATATATATATATATATATACGTACAATTATATACATACATATGTATCGATAAATTAGCACAAGGTAAATCATTTAGAACATGGGATTTTGCATTGCTGTGGTGATTTTTCATCCCTTGAGACGGGAATTCCAAGGGTCGGTTTCCTTTTTTGAATGGCAAGCCGGTAAAACCTTGGAATCCCCGTGCCCAAGGGGAAAGTGCCAGAGCCAGACATGTAAATAAAGGACTTTCCTTTGCCGGGTTTGGAAAGCAACAAGCACCTATTTATATCTGTTTTTTGTGGATTCCTGCTAGGTCTGGGGTTTCAGATGCCATCAGCCCATCGGACAGTAGATTCCCATATTGACACAATCTTCATCATTGTGAGCGAGATCCCATATTAACAACCCACGTACCTGGAGCAATCATCCCAATTTCATGTTGAAATCATCAAACCATGATGGCATTCACCCCGGCCTTTGTCAAACGTGTATATAATAATATATATACATAGGTATACACAGTAATTGTGTATGTATGTATATATATATATATATTATACAATGTAAAGGTTTTACTTACAGACCTTACCATTAGTGGATGCCTA
Organism: Cladocopium goreaui; assembly: GCA_947184155.2. Lineage (NCBI taxonomy): Eukaryota > Dinophyceae > Suessiales > Symbiodiniaceae > Cladocopium > Cladocopium goreaui. The sequence continues at coordinate 305,005 of CAMXCT020006559.1, read as the reverse complement.
GTTTAGAATGGTTTAGATCTTCGAAACGTCCCCAGATGTGTCGAACCTTTCAGGACAGCACGGTATTTGTTATTGGAGGGGTGCCCTGACTGGGGGCCCCGGTTGAATATCCCAATCATATTCCCATCAAACGGTTGATGAACAGCCCAGAAAATTTCAATACCATGCTGGTTGTATCATAGTCATCCCATATCATCCCCAAAAAGATGGAAGTTGGTAAAAACACATCCCGCTCAAATAGTGATAAACCATATATATATATATATACATTTTTTCTATTTTTTGCGGGCATCCCTATACATATATATATATACATATATATATATATATCTATATATATATATATATCTGTGATGTGGTACAGTAAACCCAATAATACAATATAGAAATGGATGGTATCTAGTATAAACCCTCTAAGAATCAGGGTTTACCACCTTGCCAATTACATATACATTGGGGGCCAGTTGGATCACCCATGATTGCTGCTCCAGAGGAGCGTGCACCTCAAGTGGGCGAACGGGAGCGCCGCAGCAGCGAGCGTCGCAGCAGCGAGCGGGAACAGCAGCGAGATGCGAGCGGCTCGAATCAAGAGCAACGGTCAAAACACAGGGGGATTTTTACCCAAAGATGGAAATATGTTTTTTTTTTTGGGGGGGTATAAAATCGACCATAGTGGGGATTACGTCCAGTATTTGTACTGTATATATATATATATGTTATATATATATGTACCGTACCTTCATTTTGGGTATCCACTTTATATACAACCAACGAGAAGGAGAATGGATGTACCCAGCACGAGTGAGGATGGAATTCATCCCAAAAGCAGAAAAGTTTCGGTTTAACCACTTAACAAGTTGGGATTTGATCCAATACAAGTATCACATCCTATCACATTTGGCCGCCGAAAAAACTGGCGGCGTCTCCGAAAAAACCACGGGGATTGCCGACTGACTTCGGCTCCCAAAAGATCACCTGATGATTTCCCCCAGGAGGGTCATTCCATCGCCATGAATCAACATCATTGACCATTATTCCACAAAGTGAACTATGATTCACTATGAAAAACATTATTATGTAATGATGTTTAATCATTGTTAACAACTATTCATCATTATCAACCATTGATAACCACTATTCATCATTATCAATCATTACTAACCATTGATAACCGCTACTAATCAGTATTGGCCATAGTTAACCACTATTCATCATTATCAATCATTACTAACCATTGATAACCGCTATTAATCAGTATTAACCATTGTTAACCACTATGAAGTATTAATTATCACTATTATCATCACTAAGGAGTGGCCTTCGATGTGGAGCAACCTGTGGCTGCACATGCACCTAATGTCATCAAGCGCTCACGCTCACGCGCCCACGTGCCCTGGCGTCAAAGTCCATCAAATCTTTATCCACACACACATACACACAATCAATAATTAATAATACACACACACACATATATATATAACATATCACGCATATTTATTGACTAGACTATATGAGTATATGTATATAATATATAAACATATTGGTATGGATTTTATACCTACATGAATATAAACATACATATATACATACACACACATATATATATATATATGCATAGATAACACGTTGGGACGGTCGAGCACGTCCCGGTGACTGATACTTTTCAGGCGCTGGCTGATGTTCGGACCCCACATCGTAAACATGCTCTGAACATGCCTTCGCTTCAGATGTTGCTTGGGGATGGTGTGGCTTTGGCTCTTTGCGTTGGCCCTGGTACTTTAGATATCTTGGGATACCTCCCTGCACCTCAAGAGGTGCTTAGGACACATGGTTCTTCCATGTTCTTCCTGCAATTCTCGAGTCTGACGCCCCCCTTTCAGAGCGCTGCCCATCGGGGTGTGAAATTGTCCAGGGAAGCTACACTTTCACGCCGAAGCTCTTCAGAGTCCTGGCCCAATGTGGGCGGAGATGGCTATGGGCCTGAAGCACCAGCAACAAATGAATGAGGTCCCGATGTCAGGTAAAGCAGAGGGTTACTTCAATGGTTTGAGACTCAAAGTGGCGGAGTTTTTCTTTTGCAGAATGGGTTCGACAAATTTTGACTTGGAGCGTATCAAACTTTGGAGATGCCCCATGCCCCAAATTAGCAGACTGGTTGCCTCTGATTTTCATATCCCATTGATGCTGCTGATCATGATGATCATCATGATGATCCCACTCATCATCATCATGATCTCCAAGCGACCACAATATGTCTGGGGGGTTAGGCCACCAGTTCTGGTAGTTGAAGATTTGAAGATAGCCATGGAAGCCATGGCCCATCAAAATGTACCTAGTATGCATTCTCGCCGCTGCCTCGGGCAGTCTTGGATGGCGATGGATAGAGGGAGATGGATTTACCCATTAAGATACCCATGGATCGTGATTTACCGAGTATTTCAATGGCGATTTTCCGCAGAAAACTGCAACAAATGACCAGAGGATAAATCTGCCCAACACCTAGGTACCTTCACTCAGTTTGATCTTCAGCTCAAAGAGGGTGCTGCCAATGTTGATGCAGATCAAGCGAGCCGAGTTCTCGGGACGCCTGGTCTGAAAATGGGGAGGTGGCGAGGTGGATGGATTATATGATTGATATGATTGTGATAATTCTGCTTGGCCTGTCTCCAAAAAGATAAAAGGTGCGTGTTGTCATTTTTTAGCAGCTGGTTACTGCTGAAGGTTTATCCCGGCGATCCCCCGAAGCGGGATGACGATAGTTGTGCTGGTGTCCCAACTTATGGGGCCAACTCAGTTGCGTTAGAGGCATTTTTAGCCAAGCCCAAGTGCACCTCCAAGTGGTAGAATCATCAGTGCATAACATCAACTATAGATACTGTATACCACAGATATACCATAGATACACCATAGACATACCATAGATATACCATAGATATGCCATACATTTACCTTAGATGTACATAGTTTTTTGGGTGCTTTATCCCGTGTTCCACATGGATCATGGTCATTCCGTAGGCTGGATCGGCGCTCGATGCGTTCCAGCGGCATCAACGATTCCTGGCTCAAGCGCTTCGTGTCATCAGCGAGCTTCGACATCTTCTTCGCGCCTCGGCTATCTATCTATCTAATTATCTAATTTATTTAATCTATCTAATCTATCTATCAATCAATCAATCTATCTATCTGTCTTTCTATCTATCTATCTATCTATCAATCGATCTATCTATCTATCAATCAATCTATCTAATCTAATCTAATCTAATCTGATCTAATCTAATCTAATCTAATCTAATCTAATCTAATCTATCTAATCTATCTAATCTATCTAATCTATCTAATCTATCTAATCTATCTAATCTATCTAATCTATCTAGTCTATCTAATCTATCTAATCTATCTAATCTATCTAACCTAATCTAATCTATCTAATCTATCTAATCTATCTAATCTATCTAATCTATCTAATCTATCTAACCTATCTAATCTATCTAATCTATCTAACCTATCTAATCTATCTAATCTATCTAATCTATCTAATCTATCTAATCTATCTAATCTATCTAATCTAATCTAATCTATCTAACCTATCTAATCTATCTAATCTATCTAATCTATCTAATCTATCTAATCTATCTAATCTCTCTAAACTATCTAATCTATCTAATCTATCTAATCTATCTAATCTCTCTAAACTATCTAACCTATCTAACCTATCTAACCTATCTAATCTATCTATCTATCAATCAATGAATCTATCTATCTATCTGTCTTTCTATCTAACTATCTATCTATCTGTCTGTCTATCTGTCTATCTATCTATCTAATCTAATTTAATCTAATCTATCTAATCTATCTAATCTAATCTAATCTATCTAATCTATCTAATCTATCTAATCTATCTAACCTATCTAACCTATCTAACCTATCTAATCTATCTAATCTATCTAATCTATCTAATCTATCTAATCTATCTAATCTATTCAATCTATCTAATCTATTCAATCTATCTAACCTATCTAATCTATCTAATCTATCTATCTAATCTAATTTAATCTAATCTATCTAATCTATCTAATCGATCTAATCTATCTAATCTATCTAATCTATCTAATCTATCTAATCTATCTAATCTATCTAATCTCTCTAATCTGTCTAATCTATCTATCTATCTATCTCTATCTATCTATCTATCTATCTATCTATCTATCTCTCTATCTATCTCTATCTATCTCTCTATCTATCTCTCTCTATCTATCTCTCTATCTATCTATCTATCTATCTATCTATCTATCTATCTATCCTATTTATCCTATCTATCTATCTATCTCTCTCATCTATCTATCTCATCTATCTATCTATCTACCGATCTACCGATCTATCTATCTATCTATCTGTCTGTCTGTCTATCTGTCTATCATGTCTATCTTATCTATCTTATCTATCTTATCTATCTTATCTATTCTTATCTATCTTATCTATCTATATCTATCTATATCTATCTATATCTATCTATTTCTATCTATATCTATCTATATCTATCTATATCTATCTATATCTATCTATATCTATCTATATCTATCTATATCTATCTATATCTATCTATATCTATCTATCTATCTATATCTATCTATCTATCTATCTATCTATATCTATCTATATCTATCTATATCTATCTATATCTATCTATATCTATCTATATCTATCTATATCTATCTATATCTATCTATATCTATCTATATCTATCTATCTATATCTATCTATATCTATCTATATCTAGCTATATCTATCTATATCTATCTATCTATCTATCTATATCTATATCTATATCTATCCATCTATATCTATCCATCTATATCTATCCTATCTATCCTATCTATCCTATCTATCCTATCTATCCTATCTATCCTATCTATCCTATCTATCCTATCTATCCTATCTATCCTATCTATCCTCTATCCTATCTATCCTATCTATCCTATCTATCCTATCTATCCTATCTATCTATCTATCTATCTCCTCTATCTCTCTATCTATCTATCTATCTCTCTCTATCTATCTATCTATCTATCTCTATCTATCTATCTATCTATCTATCCCTCTATCTCTCTATCTCTCTCTCTCTATCTATCTATCTATCTATCTATCTATCTATCTATCTATCTATCTATCTATCTATCTATCTATACTAACTATCCTATCTATCCTATTCATCCTATCTATCCATCTATCTATCTATCCTATTTGTCCTATCTATCTATCTATCCATCTATCTATCTATCCTATTTATCCTATTTATCCTATCTATCTATCTATCTATCGAATCTATCCTATTTATCCTATCTATCTATCCTATTTATCCTATCTATCTATCTATCTAATCTTATCTTATCTTATTTTATCTTATCTATCTATCTATCTATCGAATCTATCCTATTTATCCTATCTATCTATCCTATTTATCCTCTCTATCTATCTATCTATCCTATTTATCCTATCTATCCTGTCTATTGCTCCTATCCTGCCCTATCTGTGTGAGGATCATCTCACCATATCTGAGGCATCCTTGGTGGTCACCAACGCGATCTTCATCGGAGTCGAGGTTCAGGACAACTTGCACAACCCCAACGGGGACTCCTTGGTCCTCAAGGCACGTGTTTCGCCCTCGCACCTGGCGGTTGCCGGTTGCGGGGGCGGTGTTTGTGGTGCTGGCGATTTGGGCGTCCAGAATTCATGGAACATCCCACAGCTCAAACTATGAAATGGGGTGACATGCCACAGTTTACCATTTGGATCCATTTGAGGTTGTGTTTGCGAGATTGATCATGTTTCTGCTTGAGAATGCAGGGAACCCCGCTGGAACAAACCTTCTTGCCTTTGGGCACCAGCTGGTTTGGTAGCTCCTGGTAGCTGAGCACGAACTGGATGGATTGTAGCCGTAACATGTGTAGCGTTTTTTGGGTCAGATGGGATACCGTGGATACCCATAGTTATCCCACAACCCACCAAAAGTTGAATCATGTTGAACCAACTTAGCAGGGTATCTCGCTAAACCACCATTGCTAAAGGTCTCTGCTGCCCAGTCCGTGTTTTGGTTGTCCAATATCTCCAAACTCTATGTGTATAGAAATACCTGCCTACCCAGCCACAACATAATGTAACATGCCATGCCCTGCCATGGAGCAGGTCATTCGGAACTTCTACACCGCGCTCTTTACGGTGGAGATTTTATTGCGTCACCCGGCTGAAGCCGGAATGGCAACAGAATGAATGAGATAGTGCAGGAATCTGGGCAGAACCAACAAGCATCGAACATCGGATGAAAATCTGAGGACATCATCAAGGATGAAATAGTGAAACGGCATTGCGACCTGTTTACCGATGATGGGAATATCATTAGCAGAAACGAAAGCGTATGTTATACTTGTTATAAGCAAAATAAACAACATGAGGTTTAGTCCAGAAAAAAAAACTAACAAACGATGGAACATTTTAACCGTTTCAACAGGTAAATCATGTGTAATTAGCAGCTAGATGGGGTGCTAAAGCGACAAACATAGCAGGGGCCCACTTCTACCAAGGGGTGGCCCCAAGTAAGTTGCTTTCTATATAGACCATTTGAACCACAGATATGCCTGCCATAAACCCTAGCTATGCTAGTTACAAAACAACTTAGCTAACAACCTGGGCCAGCACTTGTTTGTGGTGCATTGTGTCATTGTGGTGTCCATTTTTAGGCACCACAACTGTAGCCTCATTTTTGGAACCCCCATCCAAAACCCTCGGCTATTGCTGTGTATGGCCCTGGCATGAGGAATTGCAGCACACCAGCGGGATTTCTTTTGTGAGAAAATTAATTTGAAGTTGGACCATTTCAGGCACCATGGCATGCCATGGCGTGCCAAGCAATGTTGGGTCCGCAAACAACATATCCCAAATTTGTGGTTGATTGTTGGGATTGTTGGGGTATACCGGGTATAGCCTACCAAATGGTTGATAAGTGAATTGCTTATATTGTGGATCCATGTGGATCCCATATAAATTATGGAAAAAAAAACCGCGGGGTGTCCGTGTAAAGCTCGCTGCTTTCCGCAGGTCCGCAGTGCGCAGCTGATGTGCTCAACCTGTGGTTGCGAAATCCTGCACCAGTTGATAGGTGGTAAACATCCCATTCTTCATAAGGTTTCAACTTTCAACCATCCTGTTGGTGGTGCAGGATTTTGCAACCACCCACAGTAATTAGTATAGAATCAGAACTGCAGGCTACCAGAGTGCAGCAGTTACCATAACAACACTCTAATCCAGGAGGTTAATGCACTGCCATATGCCTGGGGGAATTGTCGAAAAAGAAACAACAACAACAACAACAACAACAACAACCTGGAAAAATAATAAATAACCAAAACAAAAAATATCAGAGGGTCTTTGCTGGGAGCCACCCCCAAGAGTCTAGAATTATTTTTTTTTCCAAAGTGTTTTGGTCTTGGCCAGTGTCAGTGAAATCCTTTCTATTGTTGTGATTTTTTCTTTGCCTTCTTGGTCCCTTCTTCATGCTCCTTTGCTGAGTCTGAAGTCGTGACACTTGCCATTTGCTAATTCCTGGCCTATCCAAGTGGTGGTGTATTTTCTGGCTTTGGTTGGTTTCCTTGCTCCAACAGGCTTTTAGGCACATCTAAACAGAATGCAACAATACGCAGGTCTGGACCAAACCCTGTGTGTTGAAAGGTACTTGAGGCGTGCAATCTTGTTTGCTGTTGCAATTTATTTTCAGCCAAAACCATCCAAATCCATTTCTCTTTTAGATACGCATATGTATACATATAATATATAAATAGAACACACACACAAATACACAAAAAAACAATTTACATCCAAACATATCCCCCACTGAATCCATTCCTCTTTGAAAGCAACATGCTTTTGTTTTTTTTGCTATTGGTTTCCTCTTGATGATATTGTCATACTGTATATATTCCTTTCAGAACGTGCAACCTTCTCGTCAGCAAACTGTACATTTAAAGGGCACAATAGCCTTAATTAAAAGAGTATACAGTATAGCTAGCCGTCAAAAATCTACTGCCCTTTATTTTGTTCTTTTTCGACTGATTGAATATGTTTAATTTAAGTATATATTAAGTTCAGTATAGGACTCAACCACCGCATTCTTCATTTGATGTATGAATGAAGGATTGCTTAGAAAAAAATGGAACATTTCTGTACAGAAGCCCAAGCTTATTTTGAAGAGACAGCATCTTTGTCGAAGATGCAACATGTCTTAAACAATGCAGTCCCCTCGTTGAACAAGTATTTTCCATGAAAAGCATGCTATTGTCCTCAACAACTGAGTTGATACTATGCTTAGAAGACACACCATTTTTCAAGAGAAAAGTATGCTAATCCTTGCAAACATACCATATCTCTTTATGATGCAGGGATGCCAGTCAAGAAGATGCAGTGGTCGGGGAAAACATGAATTTTCCGGGCAAACACAAAACGGCATCATTTGAGTATGGCGCAATCGGTCAAAATTGAATTCCAATTATCTCTGATATTCATTCGCTCAATACCATATTTCATAGCACAAACTTCTGTATTACAGTACCGTATATTTCTCCCAACTGATTTTTTCCCAGCTGTTTTACAGTAATGGGTTTGCTTTCAGGTCCTTGTACATAGTTTATTGTTGCCTGATGTGCAAGCTGCTGCCTCATCAGGTGTGACCACTGCATCTAAGATTTCTTAGGACAGCAAATACAAATATCTTCTTGTTTCAGGAATTGAAGGCTACCCACCTTTTTGTCCAAGCTTTCCTCTTCTATCGCTGCTAGAAGCACATGGAACTAGCTAGAAGCTAAGACGCCTCAAACTATCATAGTCACATAAACACACATGTTACTTTATTTCTTTATATGTTGTAAATCCTCTAGGCCATGATTTCTCTGCATACATACATACATGTATACAAGTATCATGAAAAAATGATGAACAACGCACTCTGATAACCTGCTGCTCTCCATAGAATAGTCATGATAAAATGAACAGCCACCCAAAATAGTTATTACATATTACTACATTTCTACACTGCCACTGGCAGACTCGGAGAGACAGAGAGAGAGAGAGATTACTTGACTAGGTGGTATTTTAATGACAACATATCATGTTAAACTATGTTAAACTTATATATTATTGTGGGTCACCAGTGGTCACCAGCCTGATCACTGATGAAAATCCTTCCCCAATGGGCGATGACGCCGTGGCTCGGGGCTTCCAAGGAACATGGTGGACATGTTGCTGGTGCCACTTGGTGAGGATTAAAAGCATAGCAGCTTCTCCCCCTAACGCAGGTCCTGAACATTCTTGGAGATCGACGGGGGAACATACTGTACAAATATGATATATATATATATATAATTGTATATTTGTCTGGTTATGAGTTATGCATGTATAGACACACGCACAATATATATATATATATATTTGATATATTTGTGTGAACAAAGTCGCATAACTTTTTTTGGAGATGTCACACGGTGCGATGTCTGGATTCGCAGCTGTTCGGATCGTTTGAGAAAATCTGAAACACCTTGGGTGAATATGTTCAATACCTAAATAAAAACTGGAAAGTAAACAAGCCTAAACCATTATAACGTCCTCAGTGCTCTTTGGTAATTTAACATAGCTATGGAAGCCATGGCCCAGTTAACTCCAGGATTTACCAATTATTTCATATGATTTCTATGGTGATTTTCCATCACCAGAGATTCGCCCAGCAAAAATCCCATGATTCTCCCAGCGCAGCAAGGCTCTGCTCCTTATGGGAAGCTGCCTTGGAAATTATGCCTCTTTGAGGACAAGACGCTGGATGTTTTCCATGGATCCAAAGGTTTAAGCGTTTTAACCATCTCCAAGCAGGTCCAACACCATCATTGAAACCATATTTGGTGGGGACCACCAAGAATGGATTGAAGCTTGAACATATATGAACATATGACATATGGTTTTCAGATTTTAAGCATCAATTGGGATGTAAGAATCCACAGTTGATCATGATTCGGGGATAAAAAACCAACATGATTCGGGGATATACTACGAATTAAGGGGATATACTAAACCACCTGAAAAGGTGGTATTGTAATCAACCAGAATATGGGAGGTTCCCTGCAGATGGGATGGTCATGAATGGACTCCCGAATGATGGTGGTTTTCCAAGTTATGCGGAGCCCAAGTCTAAGAAACCACCATAACCACCATATGTCATCAGCCAAACACGATGATCATTGTCATTGCCATTGCCATCAGTCTACATGATCATATGCTATCGCTATGCCGGTACATGGCAAAACCTACAGTGCATGTGATAAACACACATGGTATATTGACCAATGTTTCCCCAACGTTTCCCCCAACATTTCCCCGAACGTTTCCCCCAACAAAACACCAAACTCTGGCCCGAAATCGTATTCGTAGTAGGCCTTGCTTAGATCCTATAGGTTGGGTACCGCCAATTCAGGTACCAGAAAAGCTGCATCCATTTTAACAGGTTCTTGGTCATGTTGCAACCAAAGTATAATATGTTTCTTTGGGATTCCACCTCTATCCGAATCGGACTATCCACGATTTTCTCAATCTTGCTTAAACCTCAATTTTGCTGGCGAAATCCGATGGTTTATTGCGCTTTTGAGCCACTTTTTTTGCTAGTTAAACCATGTTAGACCACCAGTCTTCCTGGAAGGCGCCTTTTGGGACAAAAAAACACCTCCCAAGGTCTGCCATGAGCGAAGACGGTGGCCAGAGAATGACGGGCTTCTCGGGTCTGCGCACGGTACGCATTGTGCGCATCACGCGGCTGGTACCTCGGAAGCCCAAAATTCCATTGGATGAGTTGGGGATATAACATGATATACCCTCTGGTAAACTAACATAGCTATTGAAAATGGCAATTTATAGTGAGTTTTCCCATTAAAAATGGTGATTTTCCATAGCTAATTATGTTAAATTACCAGAGGGTAACACCCTTCCTTCATCTTCATTGCGGTAAACTCAATGCCATACACCATCCTCAAGTCGTCACCATGTTTATAATCCTCTCTCCCTATTACTAAAACGCCCCCTCCAAATGGTAAACACGGTGATCTATTTTTATTATTAGGGGGTATTTTGTATTAGGGTGCCCCCAATATTCCAATGAAAAAACTAATAATTAATAAAAATAAAATAAAAAAAACGATTTCAAATTTGATAAAATCCCTTATTAAAATCTATATAAAATATTGCCAACAACTGGATTTCGAAGCTTTCCCCTAATATTCCAATGAACACCTTAATAATAAACATGAAAAATAAAACTTTTGAAATGAGACCCTAGTAAAAAACCTCCAGGTGGCAATCTATTTTTATCTATTTTTATTAATAGGGGGTTGAACCCATTGTTTCACCATCCTGTTCTCCTATTTCCTATTGATTCTCAATTACCACAATTAAGAATCCAATTGTGCCCAACCAAAAAAAAGAGAGTGGGACGCTGTGGAGGGCTGATTGTTTTTTTCTGGATAGTTAAGATGGAAAAAAAGGTACATCCCTTAATCTTATACTGTCTCAAGTTTTTGAATCGTATGAACAAACCTGTTGCAAACTTTTTTCCCGAGAGCGCCTGCGAAGGGTTCTTCGTAAAAAAGCAGCCGTTATACTAGATCTTCACACCCTCACATCTGCAGATCTAGATCTTCACACCTTCACACCTGCAGATCTAGATCTTCACACCCTCACACCTGCAGATCTAGATCTTCACACCTTCACACCTGCAGATCTAGATCTTCACACCTTCACACCTGCAGATCTACATCTTCACACCTTCACATCTGCAGATCTACATCTTCACACCTTCACACCTGCAGATCTAGATCTTCAGACCTTCACACCTGCAGATCTAGATCTTCACACCTTCACACCTGCAGATCTAGATCTTCACACCCTCACATCTGCAGATCTAGATCTTCACACCCTCACATCACACCTGCAGATCTAGATCTTCACACCCTCACATCTGCAGATCTTTCACATCTGCAGATCCCTCACACCCTCACACCTGCAGATCTAGATCTTCACATCCTGACACCTGCAGATCTAGATCTTCACACCCTCACATCTGCAGATCTAGATCTTCACACCCTCACATCTGCAGATCTACATCTTCACACCCTTCACACCTGCAGATCTAGATCTTCACACCCTGACACCTGATCTAGATCTTCACACCCTCACATCTGCAGATCTACATCATCACACCCTCACACCTGCAGATCTAGATCTTCACACCCTCACACCTGCAGATCTAGATCTTCACACCTTCACATCTGCAGATCTCCTCTCGCTCTTCTTCTATTCTCTCTTAAGGCGGGGGCGGTGCCGCCGGAGCGCCACGAAACGCAACCCTTTCGCACGAAATGGACGTTGGACGTCCAAAACCTAGGTAAAAATTGCGATTTTGAAGCGTCCCGCGCAACCCTTTCGCACGAAATGGACGTTGGACGTCAAAAACTGAGGAAAAATTGCGACTTTGAGGTGTCGCGCGCAACCCTTTCGCACGAAATGGACGTTGGACGTCAAAAACTGAGGAAAAATTGCGACTTTTTGGTCCGCGCAACCCTTTCGCACGAAATGGACGTTGGACGTCAAAAACTGAGGAAAAATTGCGATTTTATGTCGCGCGCAACCCTTTCGCACGAAATGGACGTTGGACGTCAAAAACTGCAACTTTTATTGGTCGCGCGCAACCCTTTCGCACGAAATGGACGTTGGACGTCGAAAACTGAGGAAAAATTGCAACTTTCATTGGTCGCGCGCAACCCTTTCGCACGAAATGGACGTTGGACGTCAAAAACTGAGGAAAAATTGCGACTTTGAGGTGTCAATCGCAACCCTTACGCACGAAATGGACGTTGGACGTCAAAAACGTTGTGACGTCGAAAAACTGACTGAAGAAAAATTGCGACTTTGAGTTGTCAATCGCAACCCTTTCGCACGAAATGGACGTTGGACGTCAAAAACTGAGGAAAAATTGCGATTTTACTTGGTCAATCGTAACCCTTTCGCACGAAATGGACGTTGGACGTCAAAAACTGAGGAAAAATTGCGATGGACGCTTTCGTTTCTGTACAAGTGTCTGTGTGTAAAAGCGTCTGTGTGTAAAAGCGTTTGTGTGTCAACGCGTCTGTGTGTAAAAGCGTTTGTGTGTGAAAGCGTGTGTGCGTGTGTAAAACGCATCTGCGTGTAGAAGCGTCTGTGTGTAAAACCGTCTGTGTGTAAAAGCTTCTGTGTGTAAAAGTGTCTGTGTGTAAAAGTTTCCGTGTGTAAAAGCCCTCTGTGTAAAGGAGTCTGTGTGTAAAAGTGTCTGTGTGTAAAAGTGTCTGTGTGTAAAAGCGTTTGTGTGTAAAGGAGTCTCTTTGTAAAGGCTTCTGTGTGTAAAAGCTTCTGTGTGTGAAAGTGTTTGTGTGTAAAAGCCTCTGTGTGTGTGTGTGTAAAAGAAAAGCGTGTGTGTGTGTGTGTGCGTGTGTGTGTAAAAGCTTCTGTTGGTAAAAGTGTCTGTGTGTAAAAGTCTCTATGTAAAAGCTTCTGTGTGTAAGAGCGTTTGTGTGTAAAAGCTTCTGTGTGTAAAAGCGTCTGTGTGTAAAGGAGTCTGTGTGTAAAAGCTTCTGTGTAAGAGCGTCTGTGTGTAAAAGCTTCTGTGTGTAACAGCTTCTTTGTGTAAAAGTGTCTGTGTGTAAAAGTGTCTGTGTGTAGAAGGGTCTGTGTGTAAAAGCGTCTGTGTGTAAAAGCGTTTGTGTAAAAGTGTCTGTGTAAAAGTGTTTGTGTGCAAAAGCGTCTGTGTGTAAAAGCGTCTGTGTGTAAAAGCCTCTGTGTAGTAGCCTCTGTGTGTGAAAGTGTGTGTGTGTGTAAGTGTGTGTGTGTGTAAAAGCGTCTGTGTGCAAAAAGCGTCTGTGTGTAAAAGCGTCTGTGTGTAAAATTGTCTGTGTGTAAAAGGGTCTGTGTGTAAAAGCGTCTGTGTGTAAAAGCGTCTGTGTGTAAAATCGTCTGTGTGTAAAAGCGTCTGTGTGTAAAAGTGCTTTGTGTAAAAGGGTCTGTGTGTAAAAGCGTCTGTGAGTAAAAGCTTCTGTGCTTCTGTGTGTAAAAGCGTCTGTGTGTAAAGGAGTCTGTGTGTAAAAGCTTCTGTGTAAGAGCGTCTGTGTGTAAAAGCTTCTGTGTGTAACAGCTTCTTTGTGTAAAAGTGTCTGTGTGTAAAAGCGTCTGTGTGTAAAAGCGTCTGTGTGTAAAAGCGTCTGTGATTAAAAGCGTCTGTGTGTAAAATCGTCTGTGTGTAAAAGCGTCTGTGGGTAAAAGCGTCTGTGTGTAAAAGCGTCTGTGTGTAAAGGAGTCTGTGTGTAAAAGCTTCTGTGTGTAAAAGCGTCTTTGTGTAAAAGCCTCTGTGTGTGAAAGTGTTTGTGTGTAAGAGCGTCTGTGTGTAAAAGCGTCTGTGTGTAAAAGCGTCTTTGTGTAAAAGCGTTTGTGTGTAAAAGCGTCTGTGTGTAAAGGAGTCTGTGTGTAAAAGCTTCTGTGTAAGAGCGTCTGTGTGTAAAAGTGTCTGTGTGTAAAAGCGTCTGTGTGTAAAAGCCTCTGTGTGTGAAAGTGTGTGTGTACAAGAAAAGCGTGTGTGTGTATGTGTGTGTGTGTGGGTGTAAAAGCTTCTGTGTGTAAAAGTCTCTGTGTAAGCGTCTGTGTGTAAAAGCCTCTGTGTGTGAAACTGACGTGTGTGTAAAATAAAATCGTGTGTGTGTGTGTGTTTGTGTGTAAAAGCTTCTGTGGGTAAAAGTGTCTGTGTGTAAAAGTGTCTGTGTGTAAAAGCGTCTGTGTGTAAAAGCCTCTGTGTGTAAAAGCGTCTGTGTGTAAAAGGGTTTGTGTGTGAAAGTGTGTGTGTGTAAAAGCATCTGCGTGTAAAAGCGTTTGTGTGTAAAAGCCTCTGTGTATGACACAGGTTATTTCATTTTATTATGGAAAATTCCACATAAATGGCCCAAAAAAGCTCGGTACCATGATGCCGTGCATGACACATGTTATTTCATTTTATTATGGAAAATCCCACATAAATGGCCCAAAAAGATCGGTACCATGATGCTGTAAATCACACATGTGACAAGACTTCACTAGTGAAATGTCTGCAAATGTTTGCACAAAAAAAGGTCCAATACCATAATGCAGTAAATGACACGCGTTATCTCATTTTATTCTGGGAATATCCCACAGAAACTATCAAAAAAGCTCGGTACCATGATGCCGTGTATGACACATGTCATTTCATTTTAGTATGGAAAATCCCACATAAATGGCCCAAAAAAGCTCGGTACCATGATGCTGCGTATGACACATGTTATTTCATTTTATTATGGAAAATCCCACATAATTGGCCCAAAAAAGATCGGTACCATGATGCTGTAAATGACACATGTGACAATACTTCACTAGTGAAATGTCTGCAAACGTTTGCAACAGAGCTCGATGCCATCATGTGCTTGATGTCAAAAACAGAACAGTTTGAGTTCAGGACTATAAAATGTCATATAGAGACACTCTTCAAAAGCTTCTGTGTGTAAAAGCCTCTGTGTATGAAAGTGTGTGTGTGTGTGTAAAAGCATCTGCGTGTAAAAGCCTCTGTGTGTAAAAGCGTCTGTGTGTAAAAGGGTCTGTGTGTAAAAGGGTCTGTGTGTAAAAGCGTTTGTGTGTAAAAGTGTCTGTGTGTAAAAGCTTCTGTGTGTAAAAGCATCTGCGTGTAAAAGCTTCTGTGTGTAAAAGCGTCTGCGTGTAAAAGTGTCTGTGTGTAAAAGCGTCTGTGTGTAAAAGTCTCTGTGTGTAAACGCGTCTGTGAAAGCGTCTGTGTGTAAAGGAGTCTGTGTGTAAAAGCTTCTGTGTAAGAGCGTCTGCGTGTAAAAGTGTCTGTGTGTAAAAGCGTCTGTGTGTAAAAGTCTCTGTGTGTAAACGCGTATGTGAAAGTGTTTGTGTGTAAAAGCGTCTGTGTGTAATTTCACAACTTCCCCCTCCATAGCTCATATCAAATTCACCAACCATTCACCGACGATTTTTTACGACTACCATACTCAGAGCTGCTTGAAGGACGTGTTTTTCGCTCTCGGGCCAACCGTCGTCTAGTTTTATGTAGAATATGTTGAGAATGAATGCCTTGAAGTAAAACATACCTCTCTCTTCCAAAGCATGTTTTCCTTGACATATCAGCGTAAACTATATAGGTGTGTTGTGAAAAGAGCTGGGTATTCTAAGTGATTGAGCTGGATACATCTCACAAGGTAAACTAAATTAAACCATGTCCAATATCTTGCTGGCAATTGCATCAGCAAAGGAAAAGTTAAACTTATGTTGGAAAAATCTTCTGAAAAATACGCGTGCCAAACCCAAACTCTTCAATGGAAACAACTCTGCGTGGAATTAGAAGGACCCCCAAAACAAAAACAAAGAATCCAACCTGGAAAGTGAGGGTAGGTTAGAGTCAAGCCTTACAATCAATGATGGCAATGCATGCAGCACTTCATTCTTCTCCAATATTGAGACTCTAAATCCTTTCATTTACTGTTCATGTCATGCTAAAGGATGCTTGTACCCAACCCAACCATATATATAATTACATAATCGAATGTATATATGTATAATTAATCGTAAAATGCTAGTCTAGGTTGATATGAAAGACATTGAAATATACGGGTTTCAACCTGATCCATAGCATAAACATTCCAAGAACTTGGCACCAAAAAGGAAAAACAAAGGCTTTTGCCACTTCCTTGTGCAGGCTTCCCTAGCAAACTAGGAATGCAAATCAAAAAGGGAGCTTGGAATATCCAATAAAATCAGTGCAATCTGGCAGCCCACAGAGACATTGCACACAATCACTGTGTTCAAATCTAATCAAGCATGCCCATGATAGAGAATACCCTTGCATAATGTTGAGGTATGCAGTGGTCCTTCTTAGTTTGTAGGCTGGCAAAATGGTTGCTAGATAAATGGACGTAATTTTGAAAGATACTGTCCATAGCAACACCTATGGAGGTAATCTTTGGCTAATGCAATTAAGTTAAGATCTTAATATTGCGAATGATATGTACGGTTATGGCAAGGAGCAGACGTACAATACTAAGTTAGATGAGGCTAGGGCAAAAAATCAAAGTGCATGCTAATATTGCATTGTTATTGGAAAACGATAGAATGTGACGCATTTTTGGGCACAATTTGGCTTGGCTAAACTAATATGATACTTGGAAGTTATAGTTCTGATTGATGACTGCCAATCATCAAAGAACATGATTATTGCAACTTGCCATATATTGCCACAAAAATGATACATAGAAAAGGAAACTTGGTAGCATTAATTATTTCTATGTATCTTTCATGATATTCATTATCAAATATTATCAATGTTCAGAGTTTGACTAAATTGTCTGCATTTCGAATGAGGGTACGTTGGTCATACCAATGCTGGAGAAATATATGATATACATTGAAGCTATTTTCAAGATTATTTGCACACAAAAAATATTCTTGTATTGGCATGCTGAGTATAGCCATTTTTGACATACAAAGATGACGTTATCTTCACATCACTCTTGATCATATACTTTCTTGCTGTGTGTCACCCAAGGGCCTGTCCATTGGCATAATTATTATATTTATGAAGCAGTCTTGGCAACATGTACTTTCATGAAAGCCTTTGGACATTAAAATTAACACGGACCAAACAAACCGAATCATTTAAAAGGCCCGGACAGCCGCCGGATTGACACTACGGAGCCGACCGGGCAGATCCAACGGACTAGATCGGATCCGTCCGGCCGGTACCGTAGTAGGATCCGGCGACTTTAGTATGTCAAAGCTGGTTTCCTAGGGTCTGAGGGGGGGGGTGTCACCAAAAAAATGTTTTTTTCGTTCCGTTTTTTTTGGGGGGGGACCCCGCGTCAGAGAGGTCTAGAAGGTAAAAAACCAGAGCTTTAGGGTTTCCAGAGGTCTAGAGGAGCAGGAAGAGAGAAAGGAAAACAAAAATCTATACAGAAAGCTTAGTAGCAATATATAAATCCAAAATTTGACCCATACCTGTCCATTCCTCTTCTGAAAATTAAGATTCATTAATTGGAAAATGTAAGTATAATTGATCTTGATATTCTAAGTTTGTATATTAGCATTTATTAGCACAATAAATTCTAGAAAGAAACTTTTTTTTGGGTTCATCTTCGTGACCTAAGTCAAATAGTTCAAGATATCACAAAAATAATTAAAACAATGAACATTTGATGATTATAGTGACCAAAGATGCTTTTTAGTGACTTTTACAAAACACCGTAAAAACCAGCCCTCCACAACGTCCCATTTCTGAAAAAAAACGGAAGTGCCATACCAATCCTGTTTTTTATTTGGGTGAGTTTTAGTAACAGGAAGAAGGGATTAGGTGGGATTAAAACCATCCCCAAATGGCAGGTCACCCCAGGGGATTGCGAGTAGAGAAGCGTGATCATCCGCCATGTTATATGCACAAACATGCAGTTATGTGGAATTCACACAATTTTATCAACCCACCCAAGTACACACACACACATAGCAAAAACCCCGGCAATACTAAATATGTATTGGACGGACATTGGTTTATGGAAATTGATGGAAATTAATAAAACCCCACGGTAAGCGATGGGACCTTCCCAAATTAGCGATACCCCTTTTCAAGGTTATGTCATTGTATTTCTCTAATATCCACATTAGCGATACCCAAATTGGACGTTGATTTCTGTGAATTATATACAAAAAATGTAGCAGTTTCCTGCAAGCGATACCCCCCAAGTTTACCAGATATCATTATTGTACAAACGTGTGGTAAGCGATGGGACCTTCCCAAATTTGTGGATGCCCTTTCCGTGAACCTAGAGTTTTCGAGATTGCTCATATAATTGTATATATATATATACTTACATATATACACATATATGTACACACACACATATATATATATACAAAATAAGAGCATCGAGTTATACGTTAGGATGCATAGATATATAATCGTACATGTTTGAATGTTGTGCAGCCACATGTGTGCAGTGTGCACATATGTTCATATGCAGATATCATATGAATGCGATGGTAATTCATGGTAGTTCTTTCTTGAAGGGAGGCACCATGAATATGATCTGACGGATGTGTGCCTATATGTAGAGTCTGAGGCTCCCAGCCCCTGCCCGGGCTCTATCAGGTCCGTGTGGCCAAACTGGGGCGGATCCTGCGTTTCGTGATGGCCCTTCGCACGTTGATCCAATCGATCATCTATACCTTGATGCTCAGCGCTTAAAAAGGCCCCGCTTTTTCCGAATGGAGAGCACGGCGATTTCACCTTGACATCCTTGATGGTTTCAGGCTGGTAGGGGGTAGGGGCTACCATTCGGATGTGGTTTTTCAGTTTTTCCCGAAGTTTGGGACCTTGGGAGGTCATCGTCTGGGAATGTGGGTGGGTCATCGAAAAGCCACAGGTTATCCGCAAAGTTTTTGGGTTCTTGATGTCCCTGAAAACTCATCCCATCATGATTACCTGACCCGGTCACCGGCCTTCTTTTTCCGCCACTTCCGCCACTTCCTGCGGTCCCGCGGCTGAGGAAGTCATTGATTTGGGCCCTGGTCCTTTTAGCTTTGATCATCTACTTCTTTGCGATTATCTTCACACAGGCCTGGCTATCCTGGCTGGGCTCAAGCTCGAGAAAGCCGTCATTTCCAAATGGGAAGTGGCACAATAGGTAATTAGTACTCGCTATTATTGGTTCCGTTTTCCTTGGGGATTTTTGAATCCAGAAGTTGGTTGGTTAGAGATACTTATTTGGAACCCACATGATGGATGGTATAGATCCTTTATAATCTTTTATCCTATTTCATGGCTCAAAAGCTCTAAATGCATTGCTTTACTATCATTTGTGCTTCCCAGTTTGGTTGCTGACATACATATAAATACGTATATAGATCACTTTGCAGACACATAGTAATAGTATACTCTTACATTGTATAGATCTGTGCAGTGATCTTTCATATGTCTAGATACACTTAGAAAATCTTGAGCAACATTTTTGCATTTGTATATCGCGCACACACACATATACATGGAGGTGTCCTAAGATAGTTAAAATAGGGGTACCCCCAGTTCTCATCAATTTTATTTTTGGGATTTTCCATGAAATAAGCCATCCAGCTATTGGGGTACCCCCATGACTATAGCTCCTTTGCAGGCCGTTGGAGATAGCAGGCTGGACGCTGATGCCCAACAGAGCCCTGAGGCTGGGTGTCGGGGGTGCACCAACAATAAAGGCCTTATGATATGCCGATGATGTTTCGGATTTAGACATTTCAAAACTTCAACATTTACTGTGGATGGTTGCGGAATCCTGCATCACCAAAAGGATGGTTGAAACCCTATAAATGATGGGATGTTTACCACCTATCATTACCACCTATCAACTGGTGCAGGAACAGAAGATCCATGTCACATGCTTGGACCGATCTGAATCGAAAAGAACTGATGCTCTTGAGTGCAGTGAGCCGCTAGATGCGGCTTCTTCTGCTGATAACATTGACGCATCATTGAACACTTACATTGCCATTTTCGGCCATGAAATCAGCAACTTTTGCAGCTTCATCGCAAGGCAACTTGGAATTGTCAGAATTGTATGATCATATAATCACGGTTAATCATCGATTCCCTCCTAAATTGATCATCAATTTGGGGGATCAAATGCCGCAATGTCTAGACCCATCTCGCTTAGGCAGATCGCTACTTCAATTCTCTGCTGGAGGCCATGCTGAGCCTCTTCATGTGCGTCCAAGCTGCCATTGGATTCCGGGCAGTTTGTTGGTCCAGGAATATGGAGGATCCAAGAATATCTATGCTGGTTGGTGGTTTGGAACATGAATGGATTATGACTTTCCATATACTGGGAATAGTCATCCCAACTGACTAATATTTTTCAGAGGGATTGAAACCACCAACCAGTGTGAATTTATGAATATGATCTTCCTATCCAGTCCGGCTTTGTCACTGCCCAATTTGTGGCCCAGTGAAGTCTTAAACCAGCCGATTTGGGTACACCCTATGCCCAAGCTGCTCAGGTATCTCGGGAGGTGTCAGCTGGGAGAATGTCATCTACCCCTTATGGACGCTTGGTGATGGAGGAGAATGCCAAAATCACTTTCTGCTATATGATATTGTAGCAACCACCAGTAAGTAGGAAAGTAATTAGTTCCTCACTGTTTTAGTGGGATTTTACTTTTGAATCTTTTTGAGGGTTACTGTAATATAAATGCCAATGGATGATGCTGTTTGTCGCTGCTTTTACTGTATCAAGGAAAAACGGTGTTTGTGCTCACTACACACATATTATATATATATACACAGCACATATGTATTTGTAATATTTAAGTATATCTATATACATATATATTTATGTATGCATACGCATATGCATAACCATTTCAACTTATTTACTTCAATGCTTTCATCAACTCAAGAAATAAGATGTTCTATGTTCTTGATCCGCAATGGGCAATGGAGTGCTGCAGCTTTCGTCACACCTGGGAGACAATCTCTATTTGACTCGGAATTCTATCCACTTTTCATACACATAGCCACATAGCTCTTGTGAGATTAAGACCTTGATTTGCACATATTGCATCCAACCTGGTGATATTAGATATGGGCCCATTGTTTTTTTGACCCATGATCTGGTTTTTGCTGGTGACGCTGATAACGACCTGGACGAAACATCCGTTTTTGCGATAATTCTGGACACAGTATGTTGGTCCTGACCAAGCTATTACTGTCCCGCAAATTATGTTTCGGTGTGCATGTATGGCAATGTATGGCATGGGGTGGGGTGGAGTGGAGTGGGGTGGGGTGGGCTAATAACGTTCATTCGCCAACGATCATCTGTATGATATATGCGTCTTCCAACCCGCTCTTAACTTGCTCTTGGGCCTTCCAACACGATCTTTATGCTACGCTCTTAACTTGCTCTTGGAACTTCCAACCTCGCGATGCTACGCTCTTAACTTGCTACTGGAACTTCCAGCGAGGTCTAATGTTACGCTCTTAACTTCTTCTTGAAACTTCCAACGCGCTCTTGATGCTACGCTCTTAACTTGCTTTTGGAACTTCCAGCACGATCTTGATGCTACGCTCTTAACTTGTTCTTGGAACTTCAAACACGCTCTTGGTGCTACTGTACGCTCTTAACTTGCTGTTGGAACTGAATTTTGGGGTGGCTTAAAACAGTTCATTCCCAGGCAGATAGGGGGCAAAGATGTGTCAAACAGATCTTGGAACCAAAGAATGTGGGATTATGTCTTTGCGTTCCAATGGCGCAAAAACACCGAAGGCTGTCTTTGGAAAGCCTTAGGGGCTTGGCTTCCAGGACATGACAAAAAGATTCAGTATCGATCTGTGTGTGCTTGTGGTGCATCTTCATGTTGGAAAACGTTTGAACGTACGCCAAAATTACACAGGTCATCAACGACGTCTTGACCGTGTTTGTGGACACCGGGGTGTTTTTGAAACCCCTGCGCCTTATTTTTTTACCTGTTTGTTTTTGAACCCGTACTCTTGTTTAAGTTAAACCCATGCAAGTGTTTTTTTGACCCCCGTATCCTGTTTTTTTGACCCCTGCACCTGCTTTCATGACCCCTGGTCCTGTGTTTTAGACCCCTGGTTTGTGGCTGTCCTGCTTGGCAGAGCCGCCACATGCACTAGTGCAAGAGATCAGCGCGTGTCACGGCTTTGGGGTTTGCTTTCAATAGAATAGGGAAAGCCTGATTCGACGTTCAAGAGACCATAAAAAGAACGTAAGTAGAAAGTAAAGACATCCTAAAGAAACCCAAAACCCTAAAGAAACCTTTACTGTAACAAACTCTAAATAAACCCCGAAATAACCCAAAAGAAACATTACAGAGGCCCTGAAGAAATCGCACATGAAACCCTAAAGAAACCATAAACCCTAAAGAAACCCTCAGTTAACCCTTACTAAAGCAACAGCAGCAAACAGCAACAACAACAACAACAACCCAAAAAAAAATCAAAACCAAAACAAAACCAAGAGAAACAAGACCGCGACAACCACAATGGCGACAACAAGACACAGCATTGTAATTCTACTATAGTGGCAACGTCGTAAGCAGTAGCTTCTTGCACCTTCTGGGGAAGGAAGGTGCTGTGCCCTCCCTCCCAACCCTCTCCCGCGCCATGAAAGCTGCAAGACAGTATCTTCTGTATTATGCAGCGCCTTCCATGCAAGCATTGTTTTCAATGCGCCCCCCTCCAGGTACCCACCAAAAGCATCCCATAGCAACACCGACACAGTAGTAGCAGTAGCACTAGTAGTAGCAAGAGCACCAGGGGCAGAAGGGGAGCAGGAGCAGCAGTGGCAGTTGGAATGGCTGTTTTAGTGCCCGTGGGCCGTGGTAGTAGCGAACCAGAGAATTATGCATTTTCAACTTTTTAAAACTAGAGAATACGTATTGTGATCCTTTTACTGTAATACATCCTTATTGATCCGATGTTAATATTTATTCTTTTGATGCTTTAAATGTCTTAAAAATGTCGTTTTTGATCCCCCACCCGTTGTTCAGAAGCATTGATGCGCTTCAGGTGCAGCACGCCGCCTGTGAAGTCTGATTCCTGATGTTCGGGATGTTCGGTATGTTTTGGTCACCATGGCAGTTCCTCTGTCTCTAAGGCCCAGACAGACAGGTTTGTGGCTTTGGTGGGAGATGGGCTTGCCGCTTGCCACTCCAGCTTCTCTGCTTGGGGATCACGCGGAATTGTGATCGCAATCCGCGACATCTGGGGTCGCTGGATCCCTCACCGACACCCCGCCTAGCGCGGCATGTGAAGTGGAAGCCGGCTGGTCCCTTCTTCCAGAAGGACGCCAGTCCAAAATGAGTGAGCGAAGGCAAAAACAATGCTATCATTTCGTGTCATCACCTTGCATGTGCCTCTATGTCCTTTAATTGCCTCCTCAGTCCCTACTATATTAGTTGTTTAAATTAATTGTTCTTATTTTCCGTTCCTTTGCTTTGTTTTCCCTTCCATTTCCTTTCATGTCGCTTTCGGCGGTCAGTCTCTCGCTGTGCCAAATTGAGGTCTGGGGGCACGGATTCCTGTCATGTTCCCTGCTGGTAGTATGTTCCTTTCATATTCCTTTTCGGTGCCTTTGATTTCCTGTCAGTTGCTTTCACGACCTTTCATGTTTTTTCATATTCCTTTCAGTTCGCTTTCCTTCTATTGATTCTATTGTCTTGTCATTTTCAGTTTCTTTCCTGTTCTTTTCCTTTTATTTCCTTCTTATCTCCTATCAGTTATGGAGCTCCCTTTCTGACAGGTTTTGGAGGGTCAAAGTGCCATTGTATTTTTAAGTGCCTAGTTAAGTCGTTGCGTTTTTGATTGAATGCAGTCATACCCTTGGGGAAAAGGTTTCGGGTGGGTAGTTGCAAAACAGTGTGCAGGTGCAGGAATGCACCTTTGGAATGTTCAGGTAAATCTCTGTGACCAAAAGCTAGTTGACATTTTGGGTTTCTAAATTGGATGTGCTTATCGGGAGAAGGCTATAAAATGTAGACATTGCTGCGTCAACATCGGTGGATTTTCAGTATTGTTGTTATATATATATATATATATCCTTTTCGCATCGGCATACTTGATGTATGGCATTCTTGGCATGCCATATATGTGCGGAACCTTGGGATCCAGCCCAGTATGGTAGTTGCCATCTTCTTTCCATCTTTCGCCAAAGCAGAAGTGCCGAGAGCTGGGCAGAAACTGTTTCCCTGCACGGAGCGCTACAAAATTGATTTCAGTAGTATGCATAGGCTTCAGGCGAATTCTTTTCATAGATAGATGACTGGAAAGAAATTTCACACATCTAGGTTCTTGTTTAGGTTTCATTCGACACAGTTGGGAGACCTGATGAAGGACAGGTCCTGCATATGTAGATTTCGTTGCTGGTTGGGACCTTGTTTTGACCTCGTTTTTGCCTTCGTTTTTTCCCTACATTAGGGAACCCCAAAGAGTGGGAAGGTACACCCAAGAAAGAACAGATGAAAAGCCAAGCTTGAAGGCCATTGGGCCACGCAAACCGCTGAAATGAGTTTTGTCGCTCTTCATGCGGCAAAAAAGATTCTGTTGAACCCAGTATGGTACTTGGCACGTCAATCCACGCCTTGGCCAAATCTATGTAACACATTCAAAGAATAGTCATGGTGTGCCATGCAGTTTTGTTGCCAAAGACGTGTTCGCAACATTTATGGTGAGATCCTTCAAGACGCCGTGCCACGCGGATTTGCAAAGGAACGCATGTTTTTTAGTAACAAAGAACCAAGACAAGGGTTAAACGCCTATATGACGCTGCGCCATTGGGAATAGCAACAAAACATATTAAAAGCACTGTTTTTTCGATCGGGTTTTGTAGAGGTGCCAAGAGGGAAAACAACTTGCAAGGGCTTTTGCAAGGACTTTTGCAAGGACCCGCTTTGCGACAGTGTGCCATACTGATTTGGATAAAAACACAAGACTTGAAAGGATATCCGCGTTTGGGAGCAGCTTGTTTTTTGCTATATATATAATATCTTCTGTTGCGTTGGTCGGAAAATGCCGGAAACACGTTTTAGATTTGGGATTCATCGGGCCGCCAAGACCACATGTGGCCATGAGAAGCCTTTGCCCAACAAACCTTCTTCGAAAATGGCCTAGGCGGCTGTCACCAGCGTGGGTTGTCGTTTTTGCCCCTCGGCTCGTTTGGCTCGAAATCGTGCACTGCATACCTTGGTTTCGAACAACGTGTTGTACTGTGATGTTACGTGGTGGATCCACGGTTTGCACAGCACAGAGATGCTTGTGTTTTCACATGTGTTTGCGTGATCCCACATGCATATTCCGCAGACTCACGGTGAATTTCTGTCAAGGTGTTCTACGTTTCGTTTACATACTTTGCTGTCCTAAACGAGACTTGGATGCATCACGCGGGGGCATCATGACCAAACATGTTTCTTGATTTTGATTTTAAAGAATCACCACGTTGTTACGTTTGATGTGGCGATTTGGTGTGGTGTGTGTGTATTGTGAGCTGTGCGATGTGAGGTGTCCAAGTGTTGGCATGTGTTGATGGCACTCCGACCAACACCTTCGGTATATCCAAGGACATGATTCTTGTTCACGTGCGCACAATCAAAACACGCATTTTAAACAACACCGAATGTGCCCTTGATCATCTTGGTATGATATGGTGCACCTTTTTCCATTGCTCATTCGAGTGTTCATCGGGCTATGAATCCACCACGATGTGTTCGCGCATGTGGCCAGCAATATGCCACATGAGGTTGTGACTGGAGTGGCTCAGCTGAGTTAAAACCAATCCGAGAATCAAACATTTGTTGCTGATATCCCTCGTTGTTTAACAGACTATCCCAGGGACGTTTTACGATCTTATTCCAAAATATTCCAAAATTGTATCATCTTTGGAATCAAACAATATATAGTTCAATAATGTTAGATTTATTGGACCTATGCAAAATGTTGTTGGGGGGCACTTTGTCGCCACTAAAATTTGGTGATTGTAATTTTATTGTCTCTGCTGGCCAAACTGCCATCCGTTGATGCAATGTAGCACTCAGAGGCGGAATGAAAATCGGAGCAACAAAAATGTATTCACAATGTGTTTTAAAGTGTTCGCCCATTGCCAAAACATACTTGGACAGTTATCGGACAGTTGCCTGGTTTTTTTTCGTCCAAATATCTTTACATCACCAACTGACGACAACATGAAAGGTTTGGGGGCAGTTCAGATCAAAGTTCAACAAACAAATCGTTTGTTCATTTGGTGAGGTGTTTTGTCAGAGCGCGATCGATAGTGCGCAAAGTGACCACGCAATGGTGACTCGGCTGACCGCAAAGATGCTTGAGGTGTTGAACTGATCACGTGGCTGCTCCCAAAACCTCTGCCCCCGAGGCCCCCGACCCGGCCCTTCCAAAAATATGTTCGGAATTTTGGGGGCAGATTTCAATCGAACATGGTGCCAGGTAGTTGTTGCAGGTATCTGGCATCGTTTTTGCAAAGCCCTGCAGCAAAGTCAAAAAACATTAATTGGTTTTAATTGGCCGGTTGCTCATTCAACAAATAAACAGCAGTTCGAGTGAAATATCATATATTGCACATCGTTGGACTGAAAATATAGGCCCAAGCATTTGCGTCACACCCACAAGAGCCGGGTACATTATCCACTTTGTTCACCGCAACATTTTGGCATATGGCAGCCTCTGTTTCATAAGGTTCAATGTTGTCGCTGTTCCAGACCCCAAATCAATAAGGACTCAGGAACCATATTTGTCCACCAGGAAGGTTCCTAAACCCCATAGCAAGGTGTGAATACTGCGCCGCTGGTTGTCAGATCCCAAGGTGATGCAATCAATCCTTGCGAACAAGGCCTGGCAATGTCCCCATGTCGTTTTTTGTGGGCCCAAAGGATTTTGGGCAAATTTCTGAATCGCAGTTTTTTAGAATTTACCAAGAACCTTAAGCGCACTGCGGTGTGGTCAATTAATCCTCAAGTTTCGTAAGTCATGGTCTTGGGTGTGCAACGTCCTGCACCCTTTGTAGCATGATGCACCGAGCTGGACTATCGTTTGTCATTTCCGCCTGGCCTGCAGTTCTTCTCCTTGCCAATGGTTCACAAGTCCATCGGATGGATGATTCAGATGTTGGACTTGTTAGGAATGCAACATGGAACCCCAAGGGCATTGGCAATTGGCAAGAGCAGAACAACACCTTCCGGCCACTACTTTTTTCAACTCTGCGTGAACATGTTCATGCAGTCATGTCTCTGTCGCTAAATCTCACCCCAGAGAGGTGAGCATGTCCCGTGGACCACCATGCCAGGAGGCGCACATTGAGAAGATCAAATTTCTGAACCTTGGCGTGGGTGATTGATCCGCATGTCACGGGCATAAAACTCAGCCAGCAAACTAACTACCAGTTGGCATCCAGGTGGATGATGATGATGATGATGATGATGATGAGGATGAGGATGATGATGATGATGATGATGATGACGATGACGATGACGATGGCGATGGTGATGATGATGATGATGATGATGACGATGACGATGATAATGGTGATGATCATGTTGACGATGAAGATGATGACGATGACAATGACGTTGACGACGATGACGGTGACGACGATGATGATTCGATGATGATGATGATGACGACGATGGCGATGGAGATGTCGATGACGATGGCGATGGTGAAGAAGAAGATATCATATAATGATGATGATGTTGATGATGATGATGATGACGATGACAATGACGTTGACGATGATGACGATGACGATGACGATGATGGCGATGACAACGATGACGGTGGCGTTGACAATGGCGATCCCGATTTTTTTAAGGTCATGATGCCGACGACGACGACGATGATGATGATGATGACGATGACGATGACGATGATGTTGACGATGACGATGATGTTTTTGTTAACGATGATGGTGATTTTGATGGTGATGATGATGATGGTGATGATGATGATCATGACGATGGCGATGATGATGAAGATGAGGATGGTCATGATCACGAGGATGATGATGACGATGGCGATGATGATGATGATGATAATGATGACGATGACGATGGCGATGATGATGATGATGGTGATGATGGTGATGACGACGATGACAATGACGTTGAGGATGACGATGCGGATGATGTTGTTGATGATGATGATGATGATGGCGATGATGATGGCCGTCATGGCGATCATGAAGATCATAACGATCATTTCGATGTTTTTTGTTTCAATGGTAATGGGGATGGTGTTGGTTGAATAGTTGTGACATGTTGCGACAGGTCTTGTGAGAATGGTTGTGGTCTGTTGTGATGGTCACCTTTATAGTCACGTGATGAAACATGATGAAACTCTGCAAATGAACGGACAGCCGTGGCACAAGGATGGGGCCCACAACAAATTTCTGTAGATGTTGGAGACCCTGCGGTAGTCAAACGTGGCTGGGGGATCTCGTAAATATTCAATGGGGTTTATAGCATTTTGAAACTGATAAAATTATCTATACTTCGGCCATTTTCCATTGCCGCTTGCCGGAGGGTACTTTGGTAATTTGTTGCAGTTTGCTATGAAAGAAGCAACATTTTTGATGGGACAAATAGGTGAATCATCGAACTACATGGGCCATTTTCCCAAGCTATGTGAAGTTACTAGAGGATAAATTATAAGCATTATAACATAAAAAACCACACGCCCAACACTCCATCTCGGGTAGGAAAACAGATTGCCCGCACTCCGGTCATTTGATGTGAGGTTCTCTGAGATTGATGCGGAAGAACGGGGGCTCATCACTTACAAGTGCCTCCAGCAGCATTTGGGGGCCTACTCTTTGCACGTGCCGTCTGAGTCGAGAATTCGGGTGACTTCCTGCTGTTTTCATGAGCGACTCTTTGAACAGCAAGGGTTGAAGTGGTTCAATTCTTGGCTGAAATTCACCAGGCATATCATCTAAACAATTCTACATGCTCTACATGTATACTGTACCTATAAATGAGTCAATATTATATTGTTTCTTTTGTATAATGTATACGATTTATAATATATCATATTGTATCATGCCTTACCATCAACCAGATCAACACAACTCCAACCACGTCCTGGCTTCGGGTCTGAGGATGTTTGAAGAGAAGGTGGGGGACCAGGCGGTGAAGGCCTACTTCGAGTCAATGGACCTGGATGTTTGGGATGCTGCTCGACCGGTGGCCACGGTGGCTGGGGCCTGGCTGTGGCTGGTGGATACCTCTTGAAGGGTGACTGATTGAGAGGAAGGTGTCAAGCGGACGCAATCATCATATCCATCCGATATCATAACAACCGGTCGTTAGGATAGAAAAAAGGGAACCTGTTGTGGTGCCTGTATCGGT
Source organism: Cladocopium goreaui (assembly GCA_947184155.2). Classification (NCBI taxonomy): domain Eukaryota; class Dinophyceae; order Suessiales; family Symbiodiniaceae; genus Cladocopium; species Cladocopium goreaui. The sequence continues at coordinate 274,975 of CAMXCT020006559.1, read as the reverse complement.
TCTAACATCTATTTAAAAACGCACAAGAAGCATCAGACACTCAAGTATACGAAAATTATATAAGTTACAGTCGCATATCTTGTTCTTATATGAACTGATCTATCGATCCTCCCTATTGGCTGGCTGGATCACAACATGTTAGTGATATCTCAGGTAGTTTGTGCTTCTTATTTTCTAGAATTGGTTGAAGGAAAAGCCTGCGACCCCCTGGTGACTACCCTCCGATAATTTTACATAGCCACGGAACAGGGCCCACTTATATAGTTCGATGATCTTCTTGCAAAAAATGCTGATTTTTCATAACCATCTTACATCACCGGAAGCAAATGCTTAACTTATATTTATAATATGTGGTTATTACTGTTATATACTATTGCTCTGTCCTGAGGGTTGGTACTATGATATTTTGTACTGCCAGATATGGTAATTATCACTGGTTAGCTCTGGTTTTCTGATTAGCCATGTGCTTTATTATGATTGGTATTGTTTTTTTTTGCATTTTTTATGATTACTATTACTAATGGTTGTTGATATCATTATGAAACCACTAACCTGAAATTTGTGGTATTAATCTTTATAGCACTACCACTGGTATACCACTGCTTATTGGGATGTCGGGATCCGCTAAGGCTTGGTCCTTCTTCAAACTCTTGGACTTGGATGCAGGCGCCGTGCTCCGAAGACGAGACACCTGACACCCTAAGGCCCTAAGTCATAGCTGGTGGATGTTGATTCCCCTAAATATTGTAAGAATAAGTTTTGAGCCATCCGCATGTAACAAACATTTGCGGATCATTATATATTTAATAATATTTAACGTAATAGTTTAATACAGCATCAATAGGAACATACATAATTTGGCAATTAATGATAATAATCTACTGATAATTACACCGGGGATAACTTACATACATGCATATATATATATATATATGCTATATATATATATGCATGTATGTACATATGTATGTACACACGTATATAGATCATAAACACAAGTTGAGGGTCTTTCATGGATCTGAAGTGTCTTGATCGTGATTCTTCAAAAGCTACCATATGCTAGCATGCATTGGGTGACCATTTTTGGTGTGGAGTCTGGATTCGTAGGTGGACCATCACCACTCTCTTCCCGGCAACCACCAGAGAAGTGAAGTGGTTTCCCCAAATGTTTCACCTCTTGTAAACTTAGCAACCCAGGCAGCAACCGTTGTTTATGTAGCAAGTAGCAAACGGGTTAGTTTCCAGGCGGCCGGGTGAGATTTCTTGCCAAATGTTTCAAAGATCTTTCTGCAATTCCTGATCCCAACTGACTTACATATTTGGACGGGTGGCCCCCCCGCTCCCGTGGTTAGACCAGGTTGCGCCCATAGGAAATCAGCTGGCCATAAGGGCCACCATGGGCCACCATGGGCCACCGTACTGGAATTTTGGCCAACCAAATCGTGTCTCGCAAGGCGGAGCCGTTGAAATTGAGGAGTTTTTGATGGGCCCCTGGGCACCAGGGTGGTGAAGGATGTGTCAACAGATCGTTGATTTCGATTCGCAGATCGTTTTCTGGATTTCGATTTGTTGTATTCAGAAACCAGTAGAAATGGATGGAGAGATGGAACTTTTGCTCGATCAGGTTCCAGATTGTTTGGGCCTCAAAACAGAACACCTCCAAAATGGATCAAAATTCATAGGGTAGGTGAAGGTCTTCACATGGTTGGTTCTATTCATTGTTTACTATGTGAAGGATGTACACGGGTGTGGTGTGGTGTTGACATGCTGCATGACTTGTTTTGATCCTAGCCATTTCATGGTTTTCCTGGGCATGGCTTGAGCATTCTGGTGGTCGTCCTGTTGGGGCTTGGTATACATTCTTCTCAGTACATACCTCTACATATCAATACCTAATATCGAAATCGCATATCTACATGTTACATATAAAAATATATACATATGTGTGTATTTACTTGCACAGATACATAGTACATATGTCCATCCTTATTTGCCTACCTATATATCTTTACATCTATTTCCCTCTATCTCTGTGTGTCCCTCTCTCGCTCTCTCTATGTCTCTACATACAAGTGCTCGGGTTAAGTCGTATCAGCTTCTAAAAGTCGTATCGGGAGGCCGTGCGCCGCGCCTGGAAAAAGTTCAAGTTTGGCATCATCACAACTTTTAGTAATTGAACGATTTCATTGTTTTGGGGCCGTGCGCCTGGAAAAGTTTATTTTTTTGTATTGCGTTGATTCTTAAAACTTATATTTGATCATTCTTTCAAGGGGGCAAACGCTGGTTGCTGCTTGCTTGCTGCTTGCTTGCAACTTGCTTGCTGCTTGCTTGCTGCTTGCCTGCTGCTTGCCTGCTGCTTGCCTGCTGCTGCTTGCCTGCTTGCCTGCTTGCCTGCTTGCCTGCTTGCCTGCTTGCCTGCTTGCCTGCTTGCCTGCTTGCTGCTTGCCTGCTGCTTGCTGCTACTTCCTCCTGCTGCTGCTGCTTCCTGCTGCTGCTGCTGCTGCCTCCTGCTGCTGCTGCTTCCTCTGCCGCTGGTGCGAACATATTGCCGAAAAAGAAAATAACAGTCTCGGTCGCCTTGTTTGGCGCTGGCGGGAGGTACGGGCGGGAGACACCAGCAGAGAGAGGGAATGTTTCTGGCTGGTTGGAATGAAACATTGCGGTCGTATAGCGCGGGTGTTTCGCTGCGCTCACCATCTGCACCATCTCGCACCATCTCGCAAGACGGCGCAGACGGCAAGATGGCGCAAAAGACGGCGCAAGACGGCGCAAGACGGAACAGACACAATCACAACAGACGGCGCAGACGGAGCACCGACAAAACCTGCCACGCTTTCCGCCTGCAATGGAATGAAAGGTTTAAGGTTAGTGACTCAGCCGTACACGCGAAAGCTGACTCAGCCATACACGCGGAATTTGACTCGGCTGTACACGCGAAATCAACTCAGCCATACACGCGAACTCAACTCAGCCATACACGCGAAGTGTATCTCAGCCATACACGCGACAAGACAATGTTTTGGCCATAGCTTCGATGAGCACATGTTTGCGGTGTGTTACAATTACAATATGAGCAGATGATCTTGAGTGCATGCATGTTCATCGCTAGGGAGCTGTCGTTCATGTGCGCGCAGAT
>CAMXCT020006559.1:210887-266471 GCA_947184155.2 Cladocopium goreaui | reverse complement strand
ATGCTCGACGGGATGAAGCCGTGGAAATAGCTTGGGGAAACTGCGCTGGGAGGGAGCGAGACCGGATGCTCGCCGGGATGAAGCCGTGGAAATAGCTTGGGGAAACTGCGCTGGGAGGGAGCGAGACCGGATGCTCGACGGGATGAAGCCGTGGAAATAGCTTGGGGAAATTGCGGGCTGGGAGTAGCGAGAACCCGGATGCTGGACGGGATGAAGCCGTGGAAAATAGCTTGGGGAAACTTCGCTGGGAGTGAGCGAGACCGGATGCTCGACGGGATGAAGCCGTGGAAATAGCTTGGGGAAACTGCGCTGGGAGGGAGCGAGACCGGATGCTCGACGGGATGAAGCCGTGGAAATAGCTTGGGGAAATAGCTTGGGGAAACTTCGCTGGGAGGGAGCGCGACCGGATGCTCGACGGGATGAAGCCGTGGAAATAGCTTGGGGAAACTGCGCTGGGAGGGAGCGAGACCGGATGCTCGACGGGATGAAGCCGTGGAAATAGCTTGGGGAAATAGCTTGGGAAAACTTCGCTGGGAGGGAGCGAGACCGGATGCTCGACGGGATGAAGCCGTGGAAATAGCTTGGGGAAACTTCGCTGGGAGGGAGCGAGACCGGATGCTCGACGACGGGATGAAGCCGTGGAAATAGCTTGGGGAAATAGCTTGGGGAAATTGCGCTGGGAGGGAGCGAGACCGGATGCTGGACGGGATGAAGCCGTGGAAATAGCTTGGGGAAACTTCGCTGGGAAGGAGCGAGACTGGATGCTGGACGGGATGAAGCCGTGGAAATAGCTTGGGGAAACTTCGCTGGGAGGGAGCGAGACAGCATGCTGGACGGGACAAAACCGTGGAAAATAGCTTGCGGAGAGTTTCGCTGGGAGGGAGCGAGATAACATGCTTGACGGATAGGAAACCGTGGAAATAGCTTCGGGAAACTGCGCGGGGAGGGAGCGAGACAGCATGCTGGACGGGACAAAACCGTGGAAAATAGCTTGAAGAAACTGCGCTGGATGGGAGCGAGACAGCATGCTGGACGGAAAGCTGTGCTGGGAGGAAGCGCGACAGCATGCTGGACGGGACAAAACCGTGGAAATAGCTTGGGGAAACTTCGGTGGGAGGGAGCGAGACAGCATGCTGGACGGAGAAGAAAGCGTGCAAATAGCTTTCGGAAAGTTGCGCTTGAAGGGAGCGAGACAGCATGCTGGACGGGATGATGCCGTGGAAATAGCTTGAGGAAACTTCGCTGGGAGGGAGCAAGACAGCATGCTGCACGGAGACGAAAACTGTGGAAATAGCTTGCGGAGAGCTTTGCTGGGAGGAAGCGCGAGAGGATGAGACAGCATGCTGGACGGAGAGGAAACCGTGCAAATAGCTTGCGGGGAGCTTCGCTGGAAGGGAACGAGACAACTGGGCGGATGGGAAACCGTGGAAATAGTTTCGGAGAGCTTCGCTGGGAGGAAGCGAGATAGCATGCTGGACGGAGAGGAAACCGTCCAAATAGCTTGCGGAGAGCTTCGCTGGGAGGGAGCGAGACAGCATGCTGGACGGAGAGGAAACCGTGGAAATAGCTTGGGGAAAGCCCGCTGGGAGGGAGCGAGACAGCATGTTGGACGGAGAAGAAACCGTGCAAATAGGTTGCGGAGAGCTTCACTGGGAGGGAGGGAGACAGCATGCTGCACGGAGGAAAGTGTGAAAATAGCTTGCGGAGAGTTTCGCTGGGAGGGAGCGAGATAACATGCTGGACGGATAGGAAACCGTGGAAATAGCTTGCTGAGCTGGGAGGGAGCTTCGCTGGGAGGGAGCGAGACAGCATGCTGGACGGAGAGAAAACCGTGCAAATAGTTTGCGGAAAGCTTTGCTGGGAGGGAGCGAGACAGCATCCTGGACGGAGAGGAAACCGTGGAAATAGGTTAAGGAGAGCTTCGCTGGGAGGGAGTGAGACAGCATGCTGGACGGAGAGGAAACCGTGCAAATAGGTTGCGGAGAGCTTCGCCGGGAGGAAGCGAGATAGCATGCTGGACGGAGAGGAAACCGTGCAAATAGCTTGCGGAGAGCTTCGCTGGGCGGGAGCGAGACAACGTGCTGGACGGAGAGGAAACCGTGCAAATAGGTTGCGGAGAGCGTCGCTGGGAGGGAGGGAGACAGCATGCTGGATGGACAGGAAACCGTGGAAATAGCTAGCGGAGAGCTTCGCTGGAAGGGAGCGAGACAGCGTGCTGGACGGAGAGGAAACCGTGGAAATAGCTTGCGGAGAGCCTTGCTGGGGGGGAGCGAGACAGCATGCTGGACGGGACAAAACCGTGGAAATAGCTTGCGGAGAGCTTCGCTGGAGGGAGCGAGACAACATGCTGGACGGATAGGAAACCTTGAAAATAGTTTGCGGCAGAGCTGTTGGCACGGGTTTTTTCAGGACAAATGCCATCATTGCGATTGGCCTGAAAAAATTGTGGACCCAAGACTGGTCAAATGGTCCCAAGACCGGTCAAACGGTTTGCAAAGGCTGAAAAATGGGACATGCACAGAGAAGCTTTTACACAAAAAAAGCCTTTACACAGAAACTTTGACACACAGACGCGTTTACAGAGACACAGAGGAGTCTTGACACAGAAGCCTTTACGCACAGAAGCTTTTTTGCACAGAGTAGCTTTTACACAGAAGTCTTTACACAGAGAAGTCTTGAGACAGAGAAGCCTGTACACACAAAGGCTTTTACAGAGAGAAGCCTTTCGCACAAAGAAGTCTTGACACAGAGGAGCTTTTACGAGAGAAGTCCTTACACAAACGAGATTTACACGCAGAAGGTGTTACAGATAGACGTTCTTTCGGCGCACAGAAACTTTAACACAGAGCAGCTTGTACACACAGAAGCTTTTACACAAAAAAGCCTTTACACAGAGAAGTTTTTCACACAGGAGCTTTTGCACAAGAAAACTTTTACACAGGAAAGCTTTTACACACAGAAACTTTCACACACAGAAGCTTTGTACACAGAGAAGTCTTTGCACAGAGGAGCTTTTGCACACAGAATCTTGTACACACAGACGCTTTCACACACACACAGGAGGTTTTACAAACAGACAACTTTACGGCGCACAGATTTTTTACACAGAGCAGCTTTTACGCAGCGAAGCTTGTACACACAGGGGGCTTTTTTACACAGAAGCTTTTACATAAGGTTTTTTTAATACACAGAAGCTTTTACACACAGAAACCTTTACACACAGAAGCTTTTACACACAGAAACTTTTACACACAGAAGGTTTTACACACAGAAGCTTTTAACACAAAAAAACCTTTAAACAAAGGAGCTTTTACACACAGACGGGTTTACACAGAGAAGTCTTTACACACGGAGGCGTTTACACAGGAAAGAGTTTACACGGAAGCGTTTACACAGAGTAGTTTTTACACAGAGAAATCTTTACACAAAGAAGTCTTGACACAGAGAAGCTTGCACACACAGAGGCTTTTACACACAGAAGCCTTTTACACAGAGCGGCTTTTTCACAGAGGAGCTTTTACACAGAGGAACTTTTACACAGAGAAGCTTGTACACTCAGAGGCTTTGACACAGAGAAGTCTTTTACACAGAGAAGCTTTTGCACACAGAAGCTTTACACAAACAAAACCTTAACACAGAGGAGCTTTTACAGACAGAAGCTGGTACGCAAAGAAACTTTCGCAAACAGAAACTTTTACACACAGAGCGCGTTTTACACAGAAGATTTTACACACAAGAGCTTTTACACCAAAAACCTTTACACAGAGAAGTTCTTGCCCACAGAAGCTTTTACTTGCAGAAGCTTTTATGCAAAGAAGCTTTTGTACAGAGAAGTCTTTACCCATCTTTTATCATGTCTCATTTTTCATGCCCCCTAAGCCTGAGACCTGAGAAAATCAAGGTTCACCAAGTTGTTCCGACAAACTTGGGATCAAAGGTAAAAACCAGGTTTTATACTTATTGTGAAGTATGGTGAGTTCAACATGTTTCAACATAAACTATAAGATTAATTCAGCAAGGATCACATGCGTGCACACACACACAATTGCACACAGATCACCTCCAATCCCAACACAATCTTTTCTCGAGCTTCAGATTCTCTCCAACATTCCAGCTTTAGACCAAGCTGCAAAACTTGCGATCAACCACCTTTGTAATGTACGTTTGATTGTGAAAGCTGGCTTTGAACTAACATGGCGAGTCAGACGTGAAGCCTTTCCAATCAGATCTTCATCTAACTGTACGCCCCAAGTCATTGGATTCAGGGCCACTGGGGCCATCTCAGCTTCCCATGCCAGGTTTCTGAATATGTGGTCATTCATGTGAATTTTGCTGTTGTAAAGAAATAGGGCACGTCCTTCTCTTGAAGCTTGTGTGGCCAGTGCTTGGTAAATTTCCAGAAACTGCAGGCCATGCCCTGCTATCACTTTAGCTTCAGCAGCATCAATCCAAAGCGGTGCAAGATACATTTTTCGATAGCACAAGTCAATTTCCATAGCAGCTTGTGCCTAAGTGCAAAACTGTTGGATACATAAAAGGTATACACACACATACACACACAACTGCACAATATTTGGGATCCCCAACACCTACCTCCCACCACAAAAAGAACAATTTACATCTAGCACGTTGACCAAGTAACAGCTTTCTCCAACAAACTCCCTGGATGAAAGATGTTCCGTTTTGACTGCAAAAATGAAGCAACCCATTTCACCAGGGAAGTTGTAAAGTTTCCTTTTGTCCACGACCCATTGGGAAAGTCATTGGGAGACTTCACTCCAAACAGATTCTCCGTAAACTTGGTGCAATAACATTGGGTGTGAGCACGTTGACAGAAACTTCTGTATTCGTTGAACAGGGTGTCAAGTCTGATGTCCACGTTTCGTCCTGGTGTAATGTCCAAAAGTAACCTCATGATGTTACAGACAAAGTTGCGCCCTTCACCCAGGTGATGTCCATGCCAGGGGTCTGGGTGCAGGAACGATTCAGGAAAAGAGCGGTCATGACATAGATTCTTGAGGACGATGGGCTGTTCCACCCAAGGAGTTTCAACTCCAAGGGTGAACTGCCATTCGCAGTTTGGTGACAAGTCTTCAAACGGAATTCCTGGCTGTCCTGCCTGACACCAGTGGCAAATCCCTACACATGCTTTCTTTGCCTCAGATCTCTTTGGCTGGTTATAAAAGCTTCTGCGAAGACCACCAACCTTGTGAAGGAAAGGCCAATCGCCTTTGATTGAGATGATGGCCACATAGTAAGACAGGCCATCTGGTCCTGCAACACCCTTCTTTGTCAGATTACCGATGTCCCTTGTAATGAAGTCAACCATTGAGTGGAAAGCTTTATCAGTCTGGTCGTAGTAGAACTTCGGGAGTACGGACAACAGGAATCTTGTACAATGAGTTGCCCCAGTGTAATTCATTTGCTGCGTTTCCTGCATTGCTGCAAGATTCCTTTTTTTCCTCGTTTGAACTCCACGTCCTAAGACGCTGTGACAACTTATGCACAGCACACCTTGTCTTTTTTTGGATCTGCCCTCGTCCCCATGTAGCATCATAGGAAGTGTCCTCTCGAGGACAACCCCGCCAGTCTTCTCAAGCTCAAATATTTCATGGTTGGGCCTCAGGAGTCTGAACCTGTCCCAAAACAGCTGAAGCTGAGCAGGTGCCGACTTGTGGTCCTCAACCGCAGCAAGCGTTTTCCAATTTCCTGTTCGCCTAAGCATTCAAGAATGGCAGAAAACAAAAGAATATATATTCGTATTAACAAACAACCCATGAAATCCACACAAAATTGAAAGCTTTAAAGGTCTTGAAACTCTTGATTCCGAGGTACAATATGAGCTTGATCCAATCACTCAACAAGAGAACAGGGAATGACTGTCCAGTGCCACCAACACGAAGTTCAGTCAATGGAACCTCCAAGGCTAATCCCTGGTCAGCAACTGTTGCGTGAAACGCTGTCTCAGCATGACCTTCTGATTTGTTTGCTAGATTTCGCAGAGCTGGTGAAACTGAATGGCCAGCTTCCTGGACCACTGCCTTTGCAGTTCTCACCGATGCAGCACATGAAGCCTCAGCACACAGGATCATTGATCTTAACAAACTTGTCAGCAAGCCAAGTGTTTCTAGGCAAATGTACTTGCACAACATTGCACAGCTGTCAGGCTATGAGGACACACACGCACACTCTCTCTCTTCTTTTCCACCGATGTTTTTTGCATATGCCGAGTACGGACGGCCAGCATTTAGGTAAATCACTGTGACCCACCAGCAGCTCATATCTCTTCAGAGCGCTTTTCAAAAACACAAAGGCCAAAATATGCCAAGTAAATTTCTGGCACATTGCCAAAGTGGCCTATGGCCTCTCATCAGGAACCAAGCTACCTTCACGACCCCGAATTCTCCACCTTGGGGCTTCAAACCTCTCAGCAGCATTCAACTCACCATTGTCATCACCTTAAAAGGCGAGGGGAAAGGATTGTTGAGACATCATACAGATTCAAAACGGCGCTGCAGACAAAGACTGCCATAAAGTTGAAACCAAGAAACCTTCGTCATCAGCAGCTCTCGTGTGTCTCATCTCCTCAGGAGTCAACACATCAATCCAAACAATCACACACACACACCAAAAACCAAAACACATCCCCCCCACACACAGACACACGCACACACACACAGTGCACATGCGCCATGCATATGTCTTATCCTATAGTTCAGCTTAGGATCACGAACATAGCTGCGCTCAAGCTCTACCCAGTAGATCGGTTCTCCGGTCACAGGGTCTTGATCATCAGAAGCAGCTGGAATAGGCCAACCTGATTGAGGACATGTTGATGTTTAGAGGGGCGTGGTATGGAAATGAAAGAAGTAGCTAAAGTCTTGGGGGTGCAGGTTTCCCCCGCCTTTGTCTTGAAGCTCTCTGGCTGTCATGGCCCGAACTTCTCGGCGCAGAACTTCACGTCGATGGACTAGCATGTTGGCCCAGAGCCATTGATTCAACAATTCTATGAATCATGAATATATGGGATATACAGTAAGATATTATATTATATATAATATTATATATGATATATAGTGGGATTTTGATGGATATTATAAGAGCCATTAAGATTTCGATGGACAATACTGGCTGATAATTCAAACTCACATCACCTGACAATCCAGTTCATGCAATGCTGGCTGGCCTTCAGAGAGATCCAGCACACGCCTTCTGGCTGCAGTAGCTGCTGGTGGCAGGGTCGCTCTGGCATTTGGGGCCACAGTTTCACGGGGAGTCTCTGGTTCTGGCTCTACATCTCCATCAGCTAGATCCGTGTTTTCCACAGGATCATTGGACGACATGTCAAGTTCAAGTCAAACGTTTTGAGCCACATAAAACCTTCAAGATTCCCAGGTACCATCAGATCATGGGGTGATCATGAGACAATGCTGCAACTGATTGGTTCGCTCAAAATTTTGGACTGACTGGTTCTCTCAGGTTCCAACTCCCTCGCCAACATTGTGTGCAAGTTGCCTCAATGTCTGTCCGGGACCTGGCATGACTTGAGGAATCTTGAGGAGCAAAAGATCAAAATAAACCCAAACAAGTCCAACCACCATCTGGGCTGTGTATGAAACTTCAAGTGGTTTAAAGAGCTCCTTTTTTTTGTCCCGATAATTTTCAACCTCTGGGTCCTGACTGTGCAATTTCTATTGCACTACACGGCCATTGCTAATTCACGCAGCTGCGGTTCAACACACTATTTATTTTTGAATTGTGTTTTTGAAATGAGAACCCTTGACTGCCAGCAGCAACTTGCGTGGTTTTAGACCGACGGCCATACCATACAACGAAACGCACACACATACAAATGTGTGAAGGAATCAACTATCTTTCGACAGTATATCAAAACAGCTCACTTCTTTCTCCTCCTGGCGGGATCCTTTGCTTTCGAAGCTGCAGCTTTCTTTGGTTGACCCTGCATGTCAGGGGGCACTTGTTGAAAGAACATGGGACACTTGTGGTCAAAACAAGAAATATTTGAACATTTTTGATAGATTTGATAAATGTTTGAAATACAATCAGCCTTCGCTTTTGCAGTGGGCTCTGGCTCTGACTCTTTATCAGAGCGTGGAGCAGCTGATCTCTTTGGAACTGGGGTCGTGGTGCTGGCTTTCTTCCACGCAACCTTTGCATTCCTCGGCAAGGTCATGTGCAAAGTCTTCTTGCGGACTTCATGGAAGAGGCAGCTCGCTATACAAATCAAACAGATCCATGTACATCAGAGATTTGTAAGAGGCAATTGCGGTAAAACAAGTGTTGTTTCATGTTGTTGTTGCTAAGAAGAGTGCCGGACTTTTGTCTCCTGTGCCAGGGCAGCCGAGCACCTAGGCGCAGAAGGTATGGTGACCCAGACCATAATGCAGAACTATCATTTGTTAAGGGCAGTTGAGGCACACATAGGTCGATGCAGAGATCTGCTTCTCAATCTCCTCCTTCAGCCTTATTTCAAAGATTTTTAAAGCATGAAAAGCATCGATGCATCAGTGATTTCATATCATTTGAGACGTTCACCGACTGATTGTGGGCAAAACCTGATAAGACGAGATTCCCCCCGAATCCTTGTAGTTCACCTTTGGTCTTGAGCTGCACCAACTTGTCGTACTCAAGCTCCATGTGTGCACAGTTCTGTTCAAGCAGTTCTTTTGCCCTGCAGGAAATGGGAAGTTGTCAATCCCTTGCTTTGTCATGAGATGTCATGCACTGCCAATTGACTCCAAGGAACTTCAGAGCTCGAGCATCATCGAATTTGCTCTGCAACTCGCCAATCAGCTGGTGCAGCTTGCTGGTTTTGCCGAGCACTGATGCAATGAACTGGCTCATCTCCTTCTCCTCGGCAGATTCTAAAAAAAATGTTGATCATTTCTTGGCAAAACTGTTTGAGTGTTAAGGTCTGGCCTTGTCAGATCCAGCAGTATCACCTTGTCCAGGGTGCTCCATGTTTGGGAAATCCCCTGGAACTTCAGGGCCAGCCATCATGGTTTCACCATCCTGAGCTACAATGGTTTTGAATGTGAACTGCAAAGCAAAGCCACGCACGAGTGCAATTGCCAGGACAAACCAACGTGCAGAAGAAGCTTCAGCTGACAGAGAAGCTTGACGATTGGTCTCTTTCTCAGACTGGGTCTCCTGGTACCCCACCAATCCAGTAGTGCGGACTTCCACCCAAAACTCTTCAGAGTTGTCATAAGGGTTGCGCCTGCAGTACGGGCAAAACCGTTCAGGTTATAAACGCATCATAAGTTGCATGTATTTTTTCAATCCAAAGTGGGCCTGCCTGATCAGCTGCTGTGGATGGCGGCGACAAGCAGCGATAGCACCCTTCACTTTTTCCCTTAGATCAAGAGGTCAGAACGCAAAGATACTGTAGTGGAAATGAATAAGATTATATAATATTATATATAATTCTAAAAAAAATGTTTAGGTATATATGTCGACTATATATTTGTGTGTTTGTTGAAGTCTCCCAGTCAAGTGTCGGTTTCCATCCCAGCTCATCTTTCAGATCCGGCTCACTGTACCACCCCTTCGTAGTCTCAAGCTTTTTCTGGTTGCTGCGTTCATGCTGCACGGTCAACTCCCTGATGAAGGAATCCTAGCGATGCACATGTGCATGTTTAGAGTAATGGGCCAAGTATCACTGCATTTTCCAATTCTTAAAACAAACGAAATAACCCACTGGACTAGTCCTTGTTCCAACCATTGGCCTCTAACTTCTCCACCAATTCGTTTCTATTGGCAGGGTTCTTCCACATTGAGTGAAGCCACTCTGGGCAGTGAAGTTTTCCAGTAGGTTTGCGTTCACACAGCCTTCTGAGCCGTGCCTCTTTGGCAGCCTGTGTTTGGGGGACCGCCTGCAACACATGATGACTCCAACAACTTTAGAAAAAGGAAATTGAAGTGTGTTGAAAATTGTTGAGCAACATTGAACACCCTGGCCTGAGGCTCCACACCTCCACGAGGCGGTCGGGAGCCAGAGGGAGTAGCAGGAGTATTGGCATCAGCAGGGCCAGCCGGAGCGGATTCACCCTTAGCCCTCTTTGCTGGTGGCACTTCAGCAGTAACCCCTGGAGGATCCTTACGAGTTGATTCTTTTCTAAAATCTGGGGATTTCATTTTTCGAATCTCAGCATGGGCCATGTCCAGCGCCTTCTGCAACTCCGCCTGGATGAGAAAGTCTCACACTCCCAGTTCAGGGAATCAATTGAAACATGTTTTTCACCGCTCAAAACAATAAAGTATAAGTGGCCTGACGTTCTGCAGAAACAGCACGTTCTTCCTGTAGTGCACGATCAAGAGTAGCCTCAGAATCCATGCAGTAAAACTGTGACCATGATAGAGAACACACAGGTGAGTAAGATACCATACCATATAAACATCTAAACACTGTATGCTCTTATATCCTTCGAACTTCTACTGCTATTTACATTTAGATATCATTCAAGTGACATTCACATCATCGAATTGTGGTCTGGGGTCTCTACTGACTCTGCTGGAGACGGCTCCACATTCGGCACAGCGTTGTTCATGCCAGGTTCCTGAAAAGAAGCTGGGCATCGTGGCATGCCAAAGAGCTCGTTTGAAACTCAAGATGGACGCTTCAGACTGGACACACTTTAAAAAAAAAACAAGCATTTGGACAAATCAACATATGGGCTCCTCAGGAGCTGCACCCGTCTCCAAAAATTTAAGTAGACCAGCTTGTTCTCGAAGGTCCTGGCATTCAGGAATGTTTGCATGACAATAAATATAAAGATTTCAACCAATATGTCATGAAGAAGTGTTCAGTGACCTAGCCTTCAAACGGTTTTTCAACTCGTCATCAGTAGCATCATGCCATGGCTCTGCTTTCACATCAGACATGACTGCAGTAAGACCATCAGCCAGAGTATTGGCACTCCACTGACGTGAGGCCATCCTCATTGGCGGCTTGTTGGGCCCTTCGACTGACATGGTGGCAGATGTTGGAGGCACACGGCTTTCCTCCAGCAGGTTTGAGCCCTCACAAATCACAAGGGGATTGTTTCAAAGATGCTCTGACCATAGAGTTTTGATGCACATGCCTACCAAAGTGTGACATGTAAGACACCAATGACAGCTTGAGATGCAGTATTGGTTTCTTTTTATCCCCCAGATGCCTCCAGCAGTGAATGCACACTAGAAGCTCGCAATTGTTCCCCATTGGGAATTTTCTAAGCACCCCGCTGGGCTGTGAAACCCCATCCAAAAGTGATAAAGGGCCATGAAATTCTTCAAAATCTGAAAAGTGTGGTTTTTGCCAAAAACCTTAAAATAACCCTCAAAGTACGTAAAATCATTACGTAATTCTACGGGATTTTATGGGTTCTCTACGGGTATTTCCGGGTAGTCAATTTACGGGTAGGTCATATACGGGATATTTTACGGGCGTTTACAGGAGATACGGTACATTACGGGGTGATATTTCCATTGATTTTCTAGAATCATCAAAAATCAAAAAAAAAAACATCAAAAATGATTAAAAATGTATTCGTGAGCCAACCCCTGGGGAGCCCTGGAAATTCCAAATCATTGGTTTGGCCGAGAAGACCAGGTAGGTCCTTCACCCAGCAGGGAGTTGCTCCCTAGATGGCAGTTGGAATGATTCTGCGCACTTCTTGTGGCAGCTCCAGACCCACAGAGCCACGTAAGTAATGACAAACGGACTGGAGTTCAGCATCCTCCCAGACGTCAGTCCAGTCAATACGCTCCAAAGCATTGAGCATGTTGTACCAGTCAAAGTCCCAACGTTTTGTTGGTGGCTGAGCGTGCTCCTTCAGCATGCTCTCACGTAATTGAACAAGCTTCAGCCCAAATCGCATTGGATAATGCCTTGGGACCAGACAGGAATGGTTCAAGACACAAAGTATTACCATCTCTTCATTCCTCTATTTCATATGGGGGCTGAGCAAGTCCCAATATATGAATCAATTGTTTACGTTGTATCCTTTATATAAGGTTCAGTACAGCCACGGAGCACTAAGAGGAAATCACACATCCCTGAGAGCAGAGCACCAGCATTCAAGAACCAACACCAAACACTGCACTTGTCAGCTGAAAACCAGCAAACCACCTATAGACAACACAACACAAGAACCAGTAGCATGTTCACAAATTGTAGCAATGAACAGTAGCGAATGGCCACCAAAGCCATTCAGTGCAGCATTTACCCTGTTTTCTGACTTAGAGCACCAGAAAATACCAGAAATCATCCTCCGTGGTGGACCCTCGAAACCACAATTTGGGGTAGATCCAATAAATCCCATATTATGTACTGTTGGGAAAATCTTCCATTGATGATCTCCAGATATCTCCCATGTAAATTTTCAATTTCATGTTCACCCCTGTCCCAAAAAAGGATCGGGAAATCATCCCCAACATCCGACCAGGCGGAGAAAGGTGCCAAACTCCTATCCTAAGGACTGGCTGGGAAATGCGACATTTGGCATTGCAGTGTTTCTTGAAATCGTTAGTGATTACAATTGTTAATGCTTTCGTAGGTCACCCCATAAAGGAACAGATCAACTTCAAAGGGTATACCATAGTAATATCCCATAGCCCCAACTTCCACCTTAAGGCAGGTTTCTCAGTCCTTTTGAGGTGGCGGGTCCCATGAAACTTCCTTTTTCCATCCTTCCCGATGTAGCTGCGGCATGGTTTCTTTCCCTTGTTGTTCTCAGATTTCCACCCCCGTAGACTCCCAAGCGAGAGCTTTGAGATGTGGGGGGAGTTGGAAAATATCACATGCCTTTTAGGGCTTGATGAGCCGTAGTGCAACATCCACCAGGCCGCTTGGTAAACCTCAGATTCGTTGATCAAAAAACGTTACAAACAAATATTTGTTCCCTGTCTCCCCATATCTCCCCATCACTATTATATACTATATAATATTATATAGTATTATATTATATAATATAATATTATATAATATAATACAGTCACGAAACTCGGCTGACATTCATGATGTGTCGGAATCTCGGGTACCATCGAAGCATTGTTTGATAGGGCTGCTCCAGCATGTACACACAATTCGTCGCCAAAGCAAGTAGGCATAGCAATATTGTCCTTGGATTAACTCACGAAGCGAGGGTCCATTAAGGTGTACAACTGAAAAAGTTGTTCTTTACTCATTTTGTTGGGAAATGATGGAAATAAACCCATGTGCATGTGTATAATGATTAATAATGTAAGATGGAACCAAGCTTCCGTGCAGCCATACAATTGGCTTCCCGGACACTGGGCTGAGATAAATCTCCAGCTGGGCAGCATGGGGCACGTTTACTGGTCCCTCGATTCACCACGGACCAAGAGGAGCACTTCATACCAAGTAGTATGCAGCAGTCTCCAGCTCGCGCTCTGAGCATAGTCGATATGGCCAACCTTATTCATTGTATCAAGCTGGTGGTTTTGCATATATAATTTATTGAACAAATCATTGGGTTGAAAAATCTGTTACATACCAAGAAACGCCATCCCTCCATCTGACAAGATGTTGTAGTAGTTGTTGCCGTCTTCCCCATAGTACATGTAGTCAAGGCGGGCAGCACGCAGACCAGCCGATTTCATACACAGCGTAGCCCTAGCTTTCCCTGCGTAGAACTCTATGAATTGCAGGTCCTTCAGGGATATTAAAATGGTTTGACATAAGGGTTTGCTATGCCTGACACCCAACCAAGGCCAGATCACCCCAAGCCTCTTGAATATGGGAATGCGAGATATACGCCGTCAGGAGAACAGCCAAGATGAAGTCCTTGGAGATGGAGGCCGGAAAAAAACACCAGCATCTTAAGGTAATGGGTGCATCATGACATGAAAGATCATCAAAGGAAGAAGCATTAAAAATTATCAAAATTAGACTTTTGGGATATGTTGGGAATCTGTCATTAATACATATAACGGAAATTATTCGACATCAAATTCAATCAGAGTGTCGCCGGGGCAACACATGGACAAAAGATGGCATACGATGTTTGGAAGGGACTTCATGGCAAGCAGCGAAAAGCAGAACCCCTGAAAGACTAAACCCAAAATGCTTCAGATGCGGGAAGCTCAAGTTCTTTCTCAGTTCCGGCTGCACATGTAATGCAATCAGTTTCAAATGGTATCACCCCCAAGTACTCAGAACCCATGAGCCCCAAGACCGCATTGATTGGTTTGATTTGATCACTCTTCAATCTGGCCAGGTTGACGTGATTCATTACGAAGGAGTCCACGTTTTGCAGCCCAGGTCCGGCCCTTGATTTTGACCATAGAACATGGCCTCAGGTGCGGGCAGCAGGAGTTCAGATTTTAAAAACAAGAGCGAAAAGGTCAGGTGGAAAAGGCTCTTATTGAAGGCAAAACATGTAGGTCAACGAAATCATGGTCCAAAGGTTCAGAGCAGTTTGGAAGCACTCAGGACCATTTTCTTCCACGTTCGCTTTCAGATCTTTCAGTTGTGGCCACACGATGTCTCTGAAATTTCATTCAAGCTCATCAGCCATGAATCCCATTGAAATGTAAAGTGCAACCAAATCGGTCTGGTTGCCAAACCCCTGGAAGCAGCAGGTTCTGCCCACTGCGGTGAGTAAAGTCAGCAGGGCTAATTTATTTGGCAACACCGTTTTATCAAAGCAACGATGCAACAAAAATGGAAAGGGCTGTGCAATCAAAAGTATAATATACTAAGTTTTTCAGTTGTCAGTATGATTTAAACCCCATTGGTGGTAGGATGAAAAAAACATGAACACATTCTCACATAACGGTGGCTGCCTAAGAACCCGTGTGCCTAAAAGCACAACACGGCATCTCTCAAAGTCTCAGAGTTCTATGAAGCCAGTGGGCTCAGGTGGCCACTATGGCAACATCAGTCGACATCAGCAGCGCCGGTCTCAGCTTTGTACTCGGCAATTGCTGCCATGGCCGTTTGGCGAAACAGATCCAGGCCATCAAACGTAGACTGAGCAAAGGCATCAAAGTTCTCATCCTGTGACGCTTGATCATCAATCCACTCAGCCTTAGTTTTGCAGATCAGGGTTTGCTTGATATCTGTTCTTTTGATTTTGTTTACAAATCTATAAGGGATATCATAAGACAAGAAGCAGCTTCGACTGCACACTTCATGGCCAAGCCAACATTGCAAACATCCTTGATGTTGAAGGAAAAATTGAAGTATTCAAGGTTGGTACGCATTGGGTACTGCTTCTTTTTGGCCCTCAAACCAATGGATGGTCTGGACCTGGTAAAGTAGCATGAGAGCGTGGTGTGCTCGAAACTGCGGACTGGGAAATCACCACCGGTCAAACGTGTTTTCCCGGACTTCCACTGATGAATGATCTCACCCTTGAAGGATTTTTTCAACTCAACCATGGACTCATCAGTCGTGGGGGCATCAGGAGCACGGGACTGGGGAGTTGCCACCCTTCGTGGCCCACGTTTCTGGGGCTTTTTCACCGGCTCCGCACTCTCAGGTGCATCAGCGTGAGATTGATCAAGCTCCTCACGTGCAGCAGGACCTCTGGGGCTGGGAGCAGAGCTTGCTGACCTGGATGACTTTGTTCTCGACGCCTTAGACTTAGGCTTGGGAGATGCCTTAGACTTAGACTTGGGAGATGCCTTAGCCTTCGAGGTAGGCTTGGAGGTCGATGCCTTTGGCTTGGGAGGTGCGTCACCCTTGGCAACAGTGTCAACAGCATCATCATCATGAGCTTCCTTGGACTTTCGTGTTCTTTTTGGAGCTGTCTTTCCATCCCCAGCCTCATCACTTTCCTTAGCCTTTTTACCTGTCTTGCCCTTTCCTCTCCCCTTCCCTTTGGCCTTCTTCTGAGGCTCCTTCCCTTTGCCATTTGCTTTCTTAGCCCTTTTTCTGGATCCCTGTTTTGATGCCTCATCTTCACCCTCTACATCACCCTCATCTTCTCCATCCTCACACTCATTCTCCCCGTCACCCTTGTCGCCTTTCTTGCCCTTGGGCTTTCGAACCTTGAGCTGGTCACGGCGAGTCAGCACCTTAGATAGGATTGAGAAACACGGAACTTGTTCATCAGAAATTGGTAGAGGAGAAACGTCCCAATCAAACATATAAAATTGAAATTTGTCTCAAAAAGAAAATAGTCCGTCTTGGTTTTCACTATGGCACGGTGGATTCATCAGGCTTGGATGGTTCAAACTTTGGTACGGGTGGAAGCGTGCGAGGCTTCTTGACAGGTCTCTCACCGGAATCAGGGGTAGCAGGTTCACTGCCATGTGCAGGAGAATTGGCAATGCTTGGGGTATCTGGGACATCAACTGGCCCGGATGTGAAGACCAAAGGTGCAGCATCAGGCTTCGGTTCTGCAGGTAGGCATTCTTCATGGATACCCCAATCTTCCAGAAACAAGGGCAGGGTATCGCAGACATCAATGTCACCACTCACAGGCTGGGAATCGTCAACCACCATCACTCCTGCAGCAAAGCAGCAATACAAGACTGCACTGTAGAACAAGAATGTAACAACTACACAGTGAAGAATTTGTAGCATGGGAGTCAGATATGAGGGGAATGGTATTGGCTTGCATGTTGCTTTGAGCTGGTGCTACAGTATCCTCTTTCCACCTCACCCTCTAGCCTTCGTCTGCTACAGCTTTGTGGTGTCGGCGGCTTTCCTCCCGCCTGCCAAGAATGGTCAAAACATATGTCAAAACATGTCCTGTCAAAACATATGAAGAACATTTGCAAATTTAAAGCATTAATTTACGCTGACAAAAGTGTATAAGTGCATATGAAAGTTTAAGACATATGACATAAGCCTCTTGATTTCAGCAATGATGGCGTCCATCTCTGCATTGACGCGCGCGACAGAGTCATCTGCACCTGCGGCAAACAAAACCAATACATGTTTCATAGGAGGCCTACTATATATCAGTGATATTTGAAGTAATAAGAAACAATTCGACAGTCTCATTGGCGCCTGGGGATGACTTTGTTGAAGATGATGATGGCAAGTCTTCCGGTTTGAGATGCACAGCTTTCCGCAAAGCTGGGGTAGCCTCTGCGACCTCCCTCTCATCATGAGCAGGTGTAGGAGCATGTTCTTCACTCACTGATCGGGGGGACTGGTAATCATCTAAGCCCAATTGGTTGTCCGGCTGGTTTCGGTAGGGGTCAAGATCAGACATCTCAACCTCATCATCGCCATCCACCTCCGAAGCTTCACCATCAATCTCAGTGTCAGGGAAAGACTCTGGTCCATTCTCAATTGGTTCGATTTCATCATCATTTTCACCATCACACTCTTCCTCCCCATCCTCCTGGTCATCATCGTCCCCATTGTCCAATGCAGGATCTTCGCGGGCATCAAGTTCTCCAGGTTCTCCAGCGAAGTCAGCATCCTGGAAGATGGACATGACTGAAGGACTGACAAGATAATCATGGAGGGGTTCCACTGGATGAGTTTCAATACCAATTACCCACTGAAGATCATTGAAGGTTCTCACAATAAAAGAATGAAGAGCAGATAGCAACAAACCAACATTGAACACATATCAGGGAGCCACTTGATTCACGCCTCTTCATCCTCTTCATTCTCTTCATTGCCGGCTGACATTTCTCGCAGTACTTCATCGATGCGCTCCTGCACAGTGCCAGAGAAAACCCAAAGAGGAATGGAAAGAAAACCACATGTCTTTCTTAAGTGTCATTTGGCTTGAACAAACCACTGCATCCCTGCAGGCAAAGCACCTGCAACTCCGGGAAGTATGCCAAGAGGAGTGCGTGAAATCGTTGGTCCTGAGCGCGGGATTGATGCAGCCTAATCCAAATTCAAAGACTTTTTTTTGGCATCCCCAAAACTGAAAGACTTTGTATTGTCAAATTATATATTGCATATTATTGCATTACTCCCGATTCAAAAAAACATACAGTAGTGGGATTAAACTGAAGTACATTTAGCCAGGGTACTTTGGGAACCTCACCTCTGCGACCCTTTCGTTTCACGAAGCCACAGGCAGCTTTGATACCCCAACATTCCCGGTAGACATGTTCATCGGCTGGTTGCAGTCCGTTCCACTCGTAGAAGGTCTTCAATTGAGTTGTCAACGGCTTGACTTCGGGCAAAAGAAGTTCCCTAGGCGTCAGGCATGACAATAAATTTGATTGGTTTCAAAAATGGCAAATGTGCATCACAATAAAGGAAATCGAGATCTGTTGAATATGACATGAAGAATCAGCAACAACATGAGGGTCATACATATTGGAAATCATTGGGACCATCATTATCGTTTAATAATTAAGTCAAGGTGCTCCTGCGTCAACTGGAGCACAGGAAGAAGTGTAGCCACATTGCAACTGCATGATGCAACCGTTGGATGGAACGTAGGGCCATCAACATGTAGAACAGTTTGGTATTTCCGCAAATGCCCCCGGACATCCGGATCACTGTCCCACATTTGGGCAAGCTCAGCCAACATCATTTTGGGTTTCCTAGGCATTTTTCACCCTGGAAAAAATTGAGCCAAAATCCTCCCACATGACTCCAGGACTTTGCTGGTGCAACTTTGACCCACTGCCGCTGTGACAACTGAATCCAAGCCAGGTCAAAAAAGAGTTGGGGCCCGGACGCGAACACGTGGCAGCAAGCGAAGGGCAGGCTCCAAGGTTGGGACTCCCTTTAAACCATTTTGGGGCCATTCTTATCATCATATCATCATTTACACTGAGTTCTAACTATTTGATTCTTTGATTTCATTGTCACTGGTTTGTTTTGCCCAAATTTGAGCCGGCGCTGGATTTCAAACATATGTAACATATGTGAATATCAATATATTAAAATCATAGTATACTTGAAAGGTTCAAAAGAGGGTTATAGGCAAAACACAGGTTTGTACCATATCTTCAGGATATAACTTGACTTTATCATAGATACCTTGAAAAAACAAGGTTCCAAGATCAAGGGGTGATCATTTGCCATCTGTCACCTTCATATATATCTTCGTTTTCATGCTCTTTTGGTCAGCTCCCTCTGTCGTTTAATTTTCATTTCGTTCTGTCCGTCCACGCTTCGTGCTCGCTCCCTCTGCGGCGAAGCAAACTAAACGAGAACGCAGAAATAGATAGCGACTAGACAGATGGGATAGAGTTAATTACATTAACAGAAATAGCGACTAGAAGATTGTAGGCGTAGCTGACACAGCATGCTGTGGTGAATCGTGGCCCCTGATACCATCAGTGCGCACGACGTTTAAGTAAAGATCTTACGTCGATTTCGTGCAGAGCACAGCTGGCCACACCCCAAGATTTTCAAGAAAAGGCGTGCTGTGTGCCGTCTTGCTTTTGGGTTCTCTGGCCCACCTTGTTTCAGGATGAACGATGGAGGGGAATACCCCAATATGTAGAAATATATATATATATATATGTATATACACATGCTTCATATATATATATGAATGTGTGTGTGTCTGTTATATATATATAATATATATATATGCATTATATTATATGACAACCCCCAAAAACCGGGTGATTTTCAAGGTCAAACTGTTAGTTTGGGAAATGGTAGCCTATGACATATCCATTGAATGATTTGAATGTGGATAAATTTGCTGTATAAACGACCTCACTACGATGTACTGGAATGATGCTTAGTAGGGATGACTAATGATGTGTATTCCAAAATGGCCCTAATTTAGGTTTGTGAATATGAGATGCAAAGAGTATTCAGCAAACCTGGACTCCTGCTTCAATTGTCTGCAGACTTGCACGCACCAACCACAAAATCCATATATATCCATATATAACATTCTTAAGACCCCGTTATATTAATCCGCAATCCATAATATCCCAACTCTATCCGCATCATATCTCAATTGTATCACAATGTTTGATACCAATTAAAGTCTCAAACTCCAGATATCAGTGATTGCCTTGCAATTTCCCACTTCATGGTATCCAGATATCATCAGATATCACCATCCCCATCTTCCATCATCTTCCTACTGTGGATGGTTGCGAAATCCTGCATCACCAAAAGGATGGTTGAAACCCTATTAATACAGGGATGTTTACCACCTATCAAATGGTGATTCGGATTTCTCAACCATCATCTTCCTATCCGAGCCTTCGAAATCTCCAGGTCCAACTGCAAGAACTGAAGCAACAGCTCCGTCATCTGGCCCCAACGGCCGTGGGCGCCGGCAGCCCGATGGGCAGCCCCACCAGTCCCCGACCACTCACCCCGGCGACCACGCCGGTGAGCAACGCATAAGGCAACGGAAATCGCCACGAAAATTACAGATCCTACAGATTTCCTGCGAGAAATGGCAGATTTATCATAGTTTATCATAGTTTATCATAGTTCAGTTTATAGTTCAGTTTAGCTACAAATTGCTTGAAACTTGGCAACTTTGATGCCGCACAAATGATGCAAAGAGATCTGAAGATATATCTTATTCTGATGGCCCAAACGCTCATTTGTTCCATGTAATGTAGTGAACCCAAATCAGAACAACCCCGGCCCCAACACCCGTATTTACATGACCTTGGATGGGCCATGAGCATGATCTCCTTGTGAAAACGGGTGGCAAATGGATTACGCATCATTTGGGAATTTTATTGATTTACTAAATGATTCGTTAAATTCTATAATATCGCGATTATTATTTTTTGACTATATAGGAAGATTTGGATTTACATGGGCATACCAATTTTGATACAGTCGCTAGTGAATTTGGACTTTGACCTAGCTTTGGTTTCTGGCTCACCAAGCTCCTCGCTTTCCAGAGTTGCATTCTCCTGCTGTGGAAACCTGGGCTTTGCTGGAACATCATTGGATCTTGGGGCACCCAATTTTTTGAGACGAACCCGGACTTTGACCCATGAGCCAACACGTTTTTGATCAGATCTGGCCTTCAACTTTCCAGCTCCGGGAACCAAATTTTGTTCCACAGTGCCAGCCAATGCGATTCCAAGCGTCCACCAATGCCCGGCCAATTCAGAATTTGAAGCTTTAGCTGCGCAGATGCGTGCGTTGTGCATGTTTTCAGAAATGCCCAGGAGGGCCTGGAGGCAGACTGGAGCATATGGTGGTGAGTTCATGTGGATTGCCTGTCCATTCTTTGAGTCGAGTGGATGCTCTACTTTCCCAACCTTGGCCTTACCCTCCACTTGAAGATGGCTATGAGGGTGCGCATTTTCTCATCATTCAAAGATTGTAAAAATCCAGTAATTAGTCCAGGTACAACTTGGAACTTACCCACATGTGGCCGACATTCTCCATGCCTTCGCCTCCATCAGGTTTCAAGTTCCGAGCCGCGTTCCTTGCCTCCGCGGGTCGGCAGTTACATCGCACCGTCACGCGGAATTCGAGTGCTTTTTTTTTCGCGGTCAGGAGTGCAAAGGTAGGAAAACCATGGAAAAATGTATAGATCCACCATGAACCCGGCAGTTACGTTATATAGTGAAACCAGCTTTGCTAACCAAAGCTAGAAAAAGCTGATCCATAAACATCCAACTATTGGGCTCAACGTGAAGCAAAGATAGCAAAGTGGGAGATAATATGAGATGATGGGCAGAGCTGTGAGTGAAAACGGGTGCGTTCCATGATTCATTAAACCAGCCTCCCCCAACTTTGCAAAGCTTCCGCAAACCATAGGCTCCGATGAAAAACAATACTTTAGGGCATATAGAGAGTCTTTTGGTGGATGTGAGGAGCTAGACATTCTTTGTTGTGCTGGCCGTTATGCTGCTGCCCAACCTGTACTTCTGACGCATCGCGACATCCTTTTTGACGGTGCTTTGTGCAAATTTTGATCAGTTTTTGAACCCTCCAATAAAACGAAGCAACGGGAGGTGGCAAACCAGCCATGGCTGGGACAGTTTTCGTATGGAACATAGCTGAAAATCAGCAAGCGCAATCCCTTATCTGGGGGGATCAGATCAATTAAATTGGAGGGTCACAATGCAAATCCTTTCAGTTTCGCCGGACTACGGCATCCAAACACATGCAGAGAGCAAGAAATTGGCAGGGCTGCAAGAAATTCCTGCTGGGCTCCCTATGATTGTGGATGTGTCTCAAACCTTTGGGCTAATCTGGTAAACATGGTAAACCCAACTGCAAACCGTGCCCAATTCCACCATAAATTTCCAACCTTCCAAAATTGGAGGTTTATGACAGGATCACATGGCCGGGTCCCCTAGCCTATACCAAATTGCTTGAAGGATCTTGAAGGAAAAAACATGCGGACACCCCAAAAGAATTTGGTGAACACGGGATTTTCTCTGGCTTTCCGCCTGAGTTCAACCCAGAAATTCAGACATCTTCATAAATCTTCCTCATGGGTTGGTGTAATCATAAAGTCCCTATCGTTTTGACGCTTGGATCCAAATTATGTCTTATTAAACTGTATCATGAAAGGATGCCAACTTGGGTTTCAAGGAGTTCTCGATGAGATGTTTCTGGTTGAGACATCCATTTTCCACCCATTTTTGGCGCGACTCGCGTCGCTTAAAGTGATGAGAGTCGAAGACGATGCAGCACCCGGAAAAGAGTGAAAGGGTTTGGGACCCTGAAAGCTCATTGAATCACCAGGAGATGAGGTGTACCGCGAGAAATCGGGAAAAGACATCTGAAAATTAAAAAGATCATCATCGGCAAAGAACACTTTGATCAAAATGGTGTATTACCATCTGGTTATTTAAGATAGCCATGGAACATGGCCCATTTATAGATGGTTTACCTATTAAACATGGTGATTTTCCATGGCTATGTTAAATAAACATAGGGTAAGATTGTAACCATGAGCTTTCACTAGCACATCTAACAATTTGGACCCTGTTTGCTGCCATTTCCTCATTTCCTCATCCCAGAGCTGTGGCTTTCCGTCGCAGATTCTGGCGTATCACGAGCCGGGTGGATGTGCTTCTCGGTAGCGGAGATTGGTTCAGGTCCTCAAGATATACAGGATCCTACAGGATCATATAGGGGTATATTTCAATATGTTCAATATAGTATATCATCAAAGCATGGTGCTGTAACCAAGAGTTTTTGTGGAAGAATGGGGTATGAACCAACCAGAATGAGGATATAATTCCATGTGATGAGAGACTCATGGAATATACTGCATATATAATATTATATCATATTATATAATCATATATAATTATACAAAACATATATATATGATTATATATAATTATATGTATAGTCACATGATGAAGGTATGATCCCAGTTGACTCACATTTTTCAGCTGACTCCACCAACCAGGAATGGGAGAATCACTTTCCAAACGACCCAAATGGCCTGCAGAACTTCTAGAGACACTTCTTGACTTTTGACCTGGCTCCTGCCGTCATCAGACACAAGATGTGGTCTCATGGAGTGTAGTGAGTGTAGTCATAGTCGTATCATATCGTATCATATCGCTTCGTTGTTGAGCGGACACTTGGTGTTGTTGCTATGGATGGGGACACAGCGTGGCTCCATCCCGTAATGGCCATGTGCCATCATTTTTGGAACAGAAAAGCACTGCTATTTCCATCTAAACTTCTAAACCATCTTGTGAGATCTAATTAGTTACTTCATGAATTATTTGGTGGATTGGCTTCGAACATTTTTTTGCATTCAAAAAAGCCAATCGCGAATGATGCTGACTTTTTGGATGGCCTAACCCAACCAAACCAGTCCCAGTCACTTAAGGTCGAGACGTTGGACGGCCAGCGATGCTGACATGTCTTTGGGGTGTTCGGTTCCCATTTCCATTTGGATAATCAGGCCCATTCCCATTGTGATTATTATGATGATTATTAATGTTCGCCGCTGATTAGTGTGAGGGCCCCCCCCCAACAATTTGAGGATACTCTATAACTCGCACTTTTTTTTGCCCCCCCTCAACATTTTTTTTTGGTTAGGTTAATCAACATAAGTAAGGATTTCAATTTGCTTTCAATTTACTTTCAATTGATTTCAATTTACTTTTAATTAATTGGTTTCAATTTACTTTTGATTTACTTTCAATTGATTTTAATTTACTTTTAATTGATCTCAATTTACTTTCAATTGATTTTAATTTACTTTTAATTGATTTCAATTTACATACTTTCAATTGATTTCAAATTACTTTTTAATTGATTTCAATTTACTTTCAATTGATTTCAATTTACTTTTAATTGATTTCAATTTACTTTCAATTGATTTCAATTTACTTTTAATTGATTTCAATTTACTTTCACTTTTTTTCACTCCCAAAAGTTGGTGCTCACAATAGAGTACCATCCAAACAATTATATTATTCAGTAACTGAGCCACTCATGAGGTATCCCCTGGAAAAATTGTCTGGGTGTTGTTTTTTAATAAGGGTTTAATAAGGCATCTAATTATGGAAGACCTTGCATTTTAAAGCTTTTTAACACAAATCTGGCTTTCTGAAGTAGAGGCACCAGCTTTACCCAAAGAAAGGTGGAGAAAGGGTTTTGTTTTTTTTCACTCCCAAAAGTTGGTGCTCACAATAGAGTACCATCCAAACAATCATATTATTGAGTAGCTGAGCCACTCATAGTGTAATTAAATAATGAAAAAGGAAGCAATTAAACAAAAAAAACATATATATATATAAAAGGAAGCAATGAAACAATGAAACACTAGTAAATAATAGTAAAATAAAAAAATAAATTAAAATTAAATATAAATATATAAAGTAAAAACAAAAACATAATAAATAGAAAAATAAGCAATAAAGCATTTGGAAAAAAATAAAAATTGAAAAAATATGGAAAAACTCACAATAGAGGCTCCCCCCCAACAATTAGCATGTTACTGAATTAGGAGCAAGAAATTTCTCACAATAGGGTACCATCTCTTTAATCGGGTGCAAACATTATTGTGATTATTACTGTTATGATATTGTTTTTCATTATTAGTGTTATTAATGTACTCTTACTATCTCTTACTACTATTGTTATCATTATCACGCACACACATATGTATATTCAGGGTTGTCGAAATCAGCCACCAGTTCAATTTTTCCCCACCTGCTGGGTGAGGGTTATTAAATTTTATCAGAGTTGTTCTTCTCCTTCTTCTTCTCCTCCTCCTCCTTCTCCTCCACCACCTCTGCCTCCGCTTCCATGTTCACTTCCGCCTTGCCAACTCTTCGCCAAGCTCTTCGCCAACTTCCGCACGCAGTGGGCACTGCTGGACCTCAACTGCAAGGGTCTGAGCGCACTGGGCACCGCTGGACCTCAACCTGGGACCGTCCGAGCTCAATGAGCACCGCTGGACCTCAACCTGGGACCCTCCGAGCTCAGTGAGCACCGCTGGACCCCAACGGCCAGATAGAATGCCAGAAGATATGCCAGATAGAATGCCAGATAGAATGTCAGAAAGAATGCCGGAAGATATGCCAGATAAAGTGCCAGAATGTTTGCCAGATAGAATGCCAGAAGATATGCCAGATAGAATGCCAGAAGGTATGCCAGATAGAATGTCAGATAGAATGCCAGAAGGTAAAGTGCCAGAATGTTTGCCAGATAGAACGCCAGAAGATTTGCCAGATAGAATGCCAGATAGAATGTCAGAAGATATGCCAGAAGATATGCCAGATAGAGTGCCAAAAGATATGCCAGAACATATGCCAGAAGATATGCCAGGTAGAGTGCCAGAAGATATGCCAGATAGAATGCCAGAAGATATGATATGCCAGATAAAATGCCAGAAGATATGCCAGATAGAATGCCAGAAGGTATGCCAGATAGAATGTCGGATAGAATGTCAGAAGGTATGCCAGATAAAGTGCCAGAATGTTTGCCAGAACATTTGCCAGATAGAATGCCAGATAGAATCTCAGAAGATATGCCAGATAGAGCGCCAGAAGATGCCAGAACATATTGCAGAAGATATGCCAGGTAGAATGCCAGAAGATATGCCAGATAGAATGCCAGAAGATATGCCAGATAAAATGCCAGAAGATATGTCAGATAGAATGCCAGAAGATTTGCCAGTAACAAAACGTATAGATGTCATGGTGGGGATAACTCGAAGCAAAGTAACTGCTGATAAACCACGAACTTTCGCAGTTGGGATTTCTTTGACTCAGCGCGTTTTGAAGATTCTTTATATTGAGCGAGTCTTTACGGCCGCAAATTATAATATATTATGTATATATATATATATGTATGTTTATAACTATATATATATGTATGTAATCATATATTATATGCACAGCTATCGAAATAGTTCCGCAACCAATGTGCAGGTATGAATGCAAGATCCCCTTGGGCAAACATACAGCCAAACACCTCGTCTTGCCCGAGGCACTCTCAAAACACTGTCAAAAGTGGGGCATTCTGGCATTCCTGAAAAGCTTTGGTAGGGGACCTGTGCGTCGTTGCACAAGTCATCCTGAACCCTAACACCATAAAGTTTTAACGGCTTAAACCCACAACCCAAAACCCTAAACCTCAAAAAACAGTTGAAAAATCAAGAGAAAACCTAAAAACCTAAACACATAAACCCGAAAATCCTACTTCCAACTATTAAAACCTTGGAAACCTGAAAGTGATGTTGGGCGCCACGGGATGTCTGCGCATAATTATACAAAAAGATATGGAAAAACCATGAAAAACCATGGTTTCCCATTTGCAAGATCGTTCACAAATGGTGGGTTTTCCACATCTATGTTAGTTTACAGGAGGCCAATTAATTCCATACATGTGATTCGTTGAGATTGTCCACTGCGAGCTGGGGCACCCCGGTCCGGAGTATGCCAGGTGTGAATTTCGACTGGGACTTGGCATGTGCCCTGCCGGATGGTGCCTGTTTGGCCAGGGAATGTTTTTGGGGAAAACGGTGGTTTCACCACCCATGTGCCGGTCCTTGACATGGAGTCAAAGATACGGTACATTGGAAAGTGGCCCCCCAGAAATCCTTCAGGATTGGTGTAAAAGTAATTTCTAAAGTAATTATTTGGGTTGGTGTAAAGATAGAGGAAACCTATATAGTAAAGCAATAGTAAACTTAAGGTAGAGTAATGTTACGGGCAAACACCTCGTCTTGCCCGCGCTTGTCGGCGGTCATCTTTGTATGTGCTGAAAATGTGGTAAAAATGTAATTTTTGTTTTGCATCATTGCTAACTTCATGTTTTATATCGGCACGCACAGCATACGGACTTGCGCGGGTCTCTTACACTTACACATCATCATCATCATCATCATCATCATCATCATCATCACCAAACCCTTATTGAAGATATTTGAGGATCTTCAATGAATGTAGAAGTTTAACGGGGGTGGGAGAATTAAACCCTTATTGAATATCTTCAATGAATGTAGAAGTTTAACGGGGGTGGGGGAATTAAACCCTTAGTGAAAATCTTCAATGAATGTAGAAGTTTAACGGGGGTGGGAGAATTAAACCCTTAGTGAAGATCTTCAATGAATGTAGAAGTTTAACGGGGGTGGGAGAATTAAACCCTTATTGAATATCTTCATTGAATGTAGAAGTTTAACGGGGGTGGGGAATTTACTGATATATGGGTGGTTTATTACTGCTTTACTAACCATCAAAGGCACTAAATTGAGGGGGACCGCAGGCATGGCTGGCCTCATGGGAGTTGTTTGAAAAAGTGTTGTGGGGGGTTCCTAAAATGCGGGTACCCCCAAATGGTTGGTTTATAAGGGAAAATCCTATCAACATTGATGATTTGGGGGTACCCCTATTCTAGGAAACCCGCCCAAATCATTCCAAACTAGACCATTTGAGTGTTGAAACCTATGGTAAAATGGAAATCCCCAATCTAGGCAACTCTGCCCAACCAGCATTGCTCGTTGGACAATGCCGGTAATCTGACATGGCGATAGATTAGATCATATTCAAATTAGATTAGATTAGATAATATTAATATCAGATAGATCTAGATGACATTCATGGCCTCCGTGCATTTCTCTTCCGCGTTTTCTGCGGTGCGGAAGAGATCAAGGTGCGAATCTACCAAACTACACGCCCGGGCCAGCGGCTCCTCGCACAGAACCCAGGGAGCAAGGCCTGCCCATCCGGGGGGAAGGGGGGTCTGGTGGCTGATTTCCCACCATGAGGGATTTATCTTACTTTTATGAAAATGGTTGAGTCTAGTTAATTCTAGTGTTAGTATTAGTAAGTAATCTACTGTAGTGTAGCCACTACGAGAACAGATCTACTACTGTCAGCTACCTATTTATCCAGTACTGAACGGAGGGAGCGGTTTGGAGCTAGGGGTATCCATATTCGCTATTGAATGAGGAGCAGTTTGGAACTACTAAGAGTTTCCCAACCATGTAGGTAATTTTGAATTAATATGAGGTCTTGATATGAATCCAGTGGATGGATTGGGGCCGAGTTTCATCCTAGTTTCAGACCCACCAATGAAGGTCAACTGGACAGGTCATGAAACATTCAGCCACCGGGATGGTGAAGATGTTTAGCATTGGGAAAAAACCACAGCAGGATCTGAGCATATCTCAGAAGTGATGGGATTTCACCAGAATGGATCCAAATCTGGGGATTTGCCATGTTTTCTTGGGGCACCTTAGTTTAAGATAGTTTAAGATAGTTTAAGCTCCCATAGCCACAGCATCCGCAGCCGCATGTATCTTAGGCACCTGGCGGTGTGGGTCGGGATCCCCGGACCTTGGCGTGGCTTTCTCGTTGCAACAACCTGAAAGGTCAGTGCATTTTTTTTTGGCGCCTCGAACCTTTAAAAAACCTCAACATATGATAAACACATATGGTAAATCCATGTACATCCCAATAAACCATCCCCAAGTTTGAGGTTTATGAAATTGGATATAACGGATCGAAGCTTCGCCCAGGTCATGGTGGCTGAAAGGGAGGCCCCCGGGGGAGGGGGCCAGGGGTTGGGGGAACGAAGGAGCCATCAAAAGGATCCAAGAAGAACTGGGAGAAATATGGATGTAAGCCAAAAGAACAAGGATTCAAGATTGCAATAGACACATGAAATGGGTGGAAATGGAGTTAGTTACTTTCTGTGTTTCTGTTGAACTGATAAGACAAGCTTTTGGAGGGCTTGTGCCCGATTTCATATTCAAAATTGACATGTTGGCTGTGCCTAGCACCCAAGTGCATTTAGAATCAGTTCACTGTGACCCGAGGATTGCTCCATGAAGTGGTGGTAGTGGTGATGACTGGTGATGATGGTGCTGGTGCTGGTGATGATGATGACGATGATGCTCATGGATGCCCAAGTGCTCACATTGTCTCATTCAACCCATGGCGCAGCATGCATTGTCCTGAAAGCCTGAAAGACTCCCAGTGAAAGCTACTATTGATCATATTGATCTAATGGGGGCTGGTCAAGTAGTCTAAGTAGTCCAATGACACCCATCCAAAGTAGCAGGCCCTGGAATGCATCAGTTTTACCACCCAAAGTTGGACGAGAGTCTCAAAGCGGAGGAACTGACTGACTGTACGTTGGAAGTGACAATTCCCACCTCAACCCGCAACACGCTCAACCAAATCAATCCAACATGATCTAGACTATAGCTACATGGCTTTGTTTGAAAATCACATACCCCTTAATTTGAGAGTTCCCACCAGGAGATCCCAGGAGACAACAAATATAACAAATCCTAATCCACCCATACACAATCGCATCCACGGTGTGCCTCGGCCATGGCGCCATGTCGCCCTTGCTGGGCGGACACCTGCACTTGGCGCGCGATAGTCACATCGTGGAGGAGGAGGAGATTGTGACACCATTGGTGCGCCTCTCCAAGGGAGCCTCGCCCTCCAAAACGTTGGGCGCCTTGATCAGTGGGATCAAGATATCTGGATACTGTAGATTGATCATAGATTTACTGTAAACAACATCCATTCATCCATGCATCCATGCATGCATACATACATACATACAGACAGACAGACATACAGACATACAGACATACAGACATACGGACATACAGACATACAGACATACAGACATACACACATACAGACAGACATACATACATACACATATACATATACACATACACATACACATACATATATACATACACATACACATACACATACACATACACATACATATCCATCCATCACCATCAATCCATCCGTCCATACATACATACATACACACCATATGATAAATTTAACGATCAACACGAGTTCAACAATAGGGATTTTTACATGATTTGGACAATGATCTAACCAATATTATGGATTTAACCATCAACGATATTGCAACAATAGGAATTTAACATGATTTGACCGCTGTATGTTTCGACCAATATATAGTTGATGATTAACCTATTACAGTATGCACGTGGGTTGAGATATTTCAACAATAGAGATTTGACCAATGAATGGTGGTTTTATGGACGAATTTTATTCTAAAGGAGATTCAATGGGATATCAACCAACAAATTCAGCGTATAAGATGGGATTCTTCATGATATATATAACCAATAATATGATATACAGGTGTGTTTGAACATGGGGTATTAGAACGTATCGCAATTTGATTGTGGAAACTAGTACTGTAATTATCCAGTAAATTTTGGGGTGCCCTATGATCATATGTAAAGACAGAGATTGATCCAAATTGGGACAATCTTTTTGATGGTTTGGGATGCATTTTTCTAATCTATCCAGGGATTCGTGGATATTCATAGCAAATAATACCCCCGGGCAATCAAACATGGCAATTGAAATTCACTGCTAAATAGCGGTTTCTAGCTGGAAAAACCATCAAACTAAACGTGTTTTTTGTTTTGTTTTTCCCAGCTAGCCGCGTTGAATTAATATCCTAGCAATATCGCGTTAAATATCTGATAGTTCATTGACAGTAAATATTGGATATGAATAAGGGCTTGATGATTGATGTATCTCCATTGTTAGCATTATATCATATTTGCATTGTTGATATATTGATGGCTATTTAAGAAAGAAACATGTTCTTATTAGATTTTCATAGTAAATATAATCAGTATCAGCATATAGGAAGTATACATGTCCATTGGTAATATATAGTTAATGTTATATATATGATGGTAAATATTGGAGAGTTATTATATATATATATATACACACTATATATATGTATTAACCATGTATATGAATAGTGATGTATGAATTTCAATACATACTACTATATATAAAATGGCATTATTGGATATTCATGATAAATATTGGATTAATCCCATTATACTCCCATTATATTCTCATTTACCTATAATTCCCTATCGTCATTATTCTTGTTGGTTAAACCAAACATTTATAGACAAGTGCCAAACATTTACAACAGAAAATAGCCACTGTTGTTGGATTAATCCCACTATATTCTCAGTATATCTTTCTATATCTAATATGTATACCACCATTTACCTATCATTCCCCTATGGTTATTTATGATTGTGGGCTAAACCAAACATTTTATAGACAATTGATGAAACCAAACATTTATAAAAGAACATGAACACTAATAAATGATATTATGATATATAACAGGAATGTTGTTGGATATAACATATGTATTCGTCTGTTATTGTTAAACCCCTATCATTAGACACTATGGTATTCTTAATTTGGTCACCGAAGAAGTCTTGACCTATTGAACAATAACCACTGATAAAATGTTTCCTGTTGGATATAACATGATATAACTTACTTATTAGTTTGTTATTCTTAAATCCCTATGTTTGGACCTATTTAACAATGACAAATAATGAATGATTTTAACGTTCCCATTGGATATA
This sequence comes from Cladocopium goreaui, assembly GCA_947184155.2. NCBI lineage: Eukaryota > Dinophyceae > Suessiales > Symbiodiniaceae > Cladocopium > Cladocopium goreaui. Next base: position 234,714 of record CAMXCT020006559.1, on the reverse strand, counting down.
ACTTACTTTTTTATTCGTTTGTCAATGGTGATCATCCTAGGCCTGGAGCTGGGCGACTTCATCCGTGCCCCCAGCTCCAGCCACTGTCTGCGCCGGAGCGTGGGCAGCACTTCCCTGGTCTTCACGGCCTCCGGCAGGTGCTGACCATGGGATGGCATCAACATGGGGAGAACATGGGGATTTACCATGATTTAACGGACAGAACTCTTAAACATTCGGAGTGTTATTTGATGATATTTGACATGTTTTTTTGATGTAGATTTATCTAGCTTACATTCGAGAGTTCAGTCAATGTGCAAGCAATCCTTTGATTGAACCAACTGAAATGCATGATTCACTTACCACAAATGAGGCGTCCCAAAATGACAACATGAGTGGATGTCCTCAGCCCACGCAGATGGGCCATGGAAGTACTTATATAGGTGGGTTATTACATGTTATGTTTTTTTCTACACTTTTCCACTATTGGGCACTAATTAGTACCCAATACCTGTCAAAGATTTGACTACCCAAGTTCTAAGATGGTATTGGTCTTAGTGGTTTTACTAACAATTTACTTCAATTATCTCCAACTCCATGGCCCCCGCCAAAACGCAGGTCCCAAAGCCCGGGTCTGCAGCACGTGCTCCGCCCTGCCCCCGGGGGCCCCGGGGGCGCCGGGCCCGGCTCCCCTCGCGGCACCGCCGGCCCCGCCTCGCCACGACTCTCGCAGCGCGGACGGCCCGGCGGCAGCGTGACGCTGCACCGGCCTTCGCCGTCTCCGCACTTTTGGCAACCGTGGATGCTGGGTGCGGCCATTATTTCCCTACCAATTTAATATGTGTTTGTATATCTATATGTGTAGGTGCTAGTTTACTGGAGGGTTTACTGCCTGTTAAGTGGGCATATGATGGGTTTTAACACCGTTAAACTCAAACCAACTAACTCTACGGCATTCTAGGGCCTATCTAAGCAGGGGTGCCTAGCGATGAAGGAGATTTTGGCAACCATATTTTTTATGAGATTGATTGAGGAAACATGAAACCAGTACTGCATTTGAAACAAACAATGAAAACTTAAAAAGAAAAGATCATCCAAGCAGAAAAACATATGTCGGAAATGGGGGAAGTTCGCTAGCAACCACGGAGATTTCAGCAGCAAGAGTGGAGTTAGAATCCAAGTATATTGTATCAGGCATTCTTCACGTACTGTAAAACAAGTGAAAATGGTGCCAGTTGACTCACATTTTTTAGTGTGACACTTTGCAATTTCCCCCGTCATGGTTCCCCGGAGGGTGTGTGTGAACTTATGTGAACAAGTTGACCGAAAAATAGGTTGAAACCTCCGAACTGTAGACCTTATGGGTCCAAGTAGCTCGTGCTTTGCTTTTTGGCAATAGTTTTGACCTGATTTGACACAGTTTTCCTAGTGCCTGATCCAAGCAGAACATAGCAGAACACCAAGGCGCTGATGAGTTACATATTGAACAAGCCTTCTTTTGTGTTCAAAGTGCTGGTTTGCCACGCTTCACTTTAAGTTCTGTAGCAATTTTCCAAGGAAGTCCTTGCAACAAACCGAGGAGCGCCAGAGAAGTGAAATCGCCTGTTGCAGGAGCTTCCTGCACTCAGTATCACACGTTCTGTTTGATGATGAGCCCCAAACAGATACGAATGGGGTTTAGAGATGGGATTTTCCACGATGCCAATTTTTTTGTCTGCCGAAGTAAAGCAGAGTTGGAAGCTGAAACGTTCTGTTTTTTTGTGTCAGAAAGGTCTACAGGACCCTCTTCGCCCTTCTCGCCACAGGCGCATCCTCCCCACGTGTCGAAGCGAAGCACTCGCCCGGGCGAAGCGCGACCTTGCGAGGGCGACGCCTGTCATCAGAAATGACAGCGACCTCACCAGAAATTTGATGGTGAACAAAAAGTGATCAGAACCAACACTATATGCCTGAACTGATCTTATTCTAGGTCGCTAAACGTTTGCAACTCATCTTGATCACGTGGGTACCCACAGGGGTGCCAGAATTATCCAGAATTTGCGGGGATCATTCATGACAAATCAGCACACTTCAGAAATTAACATTAAAGGAAGCATCGCCGTCAAGTTAAAAATATGCGCAGGCATGGGGTGTACTGGGGCCTGAATCGAGATATATAATTGCAACTGGGTATATCGTATACCATAACAGAATATAACAGATAGCAAACTTAGGCCATACAAATTTCCGTAAGTGTAATATCCTTTGACTAACTCAATTAATTTTTACTTCGAAATTCCATGAAATTCCATTACCCAATAACACTCATCGGTCTCAACCACCTTTCGTTTAAATTTTCCACTCAGTGAGTAAGTTCAGCAGCGCCATCCGCCAAGGATCCCCAAGATCTCCCACCACAGCGGGGCATTCCCCAAAATCTTCACCCTCCCCGGACACCTCGCGCTCCCCCAGCGCCGGCCCGGGTTTTTCGGGGGCGCGGCGCCCCGTGGTGGCGGCTGGGCGTCGGAGTCGGGGCTTGGGGAGTCCAAGGGCAGCGTCGCCCTTCAATCCTCACACGGAAGCTGGGCTCCTGACTGGCTGCCAAGGAATCAAGGAGCTATCGGTATCCATAATATGGGTGTGTTTGGTATACCGTGTGCACATATATTGTATACTAATTGTATACCCCTATTGCCACGAGCCAGGAGCTACAAATGGAGTTTCCGAACCTCATAGCTTGCAACAGCCATGTGTTTGGGGAACTAACCCCACTCAGGGGAACTAACCCCACTCACCCAAGTGAACGTAGGTAGTCGTAATAATCCCAGCTATCTTGGATCCACCATCATGAGCCAGATGATCTTGGATAATACTGTATCAGAAGTTGGGATTGATGGTAGTAAGTGGGGCATGTATCAGGGCCCGACCAACCCATGGAAGCTGACATTGATGGACAGTAAACGGGGTATAGCCAGCCAACTAACTTGTTCTAGCACATCGTGTGGTCGCAATTGGGGACATGTTCAAAATCACTATGGATAGTTATGGATAGTTATGGCATGTTATGGCACTATTCAAGCAGGGTTTGCGCACTGGTACATCATTTCATTTCGTGGTGTTGGCCGTAGTTTTTTTTTTCCAAACCTTGTGCGTTTGGTGAATCTGGTGCTATAAGCGAAAGCAGCAGTATGGGACCTATACTTATATAGGCGTTTCAAAAAGTTCCGGATACATAAACTCACAATGGTCTGGGAAGAACTGCTTTGGACACACGATGTGCCAAAAACACTCCAAAGATGTTTTGGAGGGAACGATTGCCATTAAACAAGTAGGTCTCTGGTATGTATGTAGCTGAATCCTACCCAGAAATGCAGGGGAGAGACCATCCCAAGCTACTCCCAACAGAATCTCTTCATTTTATGTTGGTCGATGTCACCACCAGGATTTTCACACTTTTGAACCCCCAAACCTCAAAGCTTCACTCTCGACTTGCATGTTGCCGGGATAACCCAATCCCATCTTGATCCCTGTAGTTTAACAGAGCTATGGAAGATCACCATTTTAAATAGGTAAACCATCGAATTCAACGGGCCATTGTTACACCATGGCTTAGTGAAATTCGCCAAGGACTATGACATCCACTTGGACTTGCCAAGCGGTGCATGGTACCGCTTCGAGACCAGAGTCGGCGTTGCAGATGAGTCAGCAGCTTCAGTCGGGGAGGAGTTTGCACCTGAAGTGGCAGGGAAATGGACGATGCATAGATGTGTGGATAGATTGGCTGCAGATAATTTTGTTGGTTCTAAACTAATCTATATCACATCACGCGCATATATTTTCATAATGATACCATGACTTCATGTCTATAAGATTGATGTTTATGTATCTACGCTGAGAAGATTACATTTAAATGTCTAGATGATTTACCTACTGGGGGTGGTCCAATTTTTGCATCCTATCCACTAAAGTATGTCCAGATATTTTTCCGCTGAACTTTGATAATTTTATATTGGCGAGTTTTCCTAAGTATATAAACATACAAAGACTGGCACCCCAAAAAGATACACAGAAGTTGACACACACACACACAAGCAAATACCAACTGAAATAGTGATCTTTTTGGTGGTGGTGCCTATAAAAACGTTTTGTTCTAATTCCTTCCAGCATTTATACGCCAGGATTTCCAAAGGATCCACTACTTGGATGCTACTTTTCTGTTGCTGAAAACATGTTACACCACTGTTGCTCAACCCCCCAGCATTTGTTGATCATTTTTCGACCGCGAGTCGAACCATGACATCGTTATTTTTCTTGGTTAAACCCCCATCTTCCTGGTGAAGCCACCATTTCTCTTGGTTAATAAAAAGTGAAACCATGTTAAACCACAATTTTCCTGGTAAAGCCTACCATTTTTCTTGTTGAAGCACCAGTTCGCCATTTGGACCTTGCGTGGTCTCCACTGTCCACTCAGGTCTAAATGGCCCGTCAACGCACGAGCCAAGTTTCAGATAATCGAGGATGACAAAACGTTGCTCGGCCAGCGCTGGTGGTGGTTCGTATTGGTTCGTGACGTGCGCGAATTTTGCGTTGTTGATGATTTCATATTTGTTGGGGGGTTGGTTCCACTGAACACTTGTCTATAAATATAATTAATTAGATCAATATAGATGGTGATTTCAAGATACTTGTTTCGTAAGATGATAATGGTGATGATGTTGATGGTAAGTATTTTTATCATGTCAAAATGGGACTAAACATCTAGCAACTGACTGCTAGATTCATTTGGACAAAGGATGGACGTCAATTGGGATGATGATGATGGTGATGATGATGATGATGGTGATGGTGATGATGATGATGATGATGATGATACGGATACGGATACGGATACGGATACGGATACGGATACGCATTGTTATTTTATGAGTACATTACAGGAGATCTGCAACGCTGCACAATGAAATGGGAACGCATCTTTACGTAAACAACCAAAATGTGGATCGAAACAAGAACAACTGGGATCTATATAAGTATCTATATAAGCAAAATGCAGGTGGATTTAGGATAATTTACTGTAGATTTATTTAATGAAAACCGGGATGTCAACAAGAATCAAACCCCAGGAAACAGCACAGTTTGGTCGTTCATCCTGGCCATAGAGTTTCACCAGAAACTCGCGGGTGATGGCTTGAGTGTAGCTACTTCCAGGATGTGTATGATGATTTGTGGTTACCTTGGTGTTATGCTGCATATGATATACAGTACCCTCTAGTTATTTAACATAACTATGGAAAATCCCAATTTTTAATGGGAAAATCCACTATCAATGGCCATTTTCAATAGCTACGTTAAATTAAGGGTATCAAGTTTGTTTCCTTGGGGATTTTCATGCAGCCATCTCAATATTATCAAACGTGGGACATGCAGCCATCTCAATAGTATCAAATGTGTTTAATAAAGCCATACAACTATCATACAACAAAACAAATGCAGAATCATAGAACTGTAATCTTTAGATCATCCTTTTCCACCAGATTTGCCCGATTTTTTCCGGGAATTCTCCACCAGGGGCCCCAAAAGGGGCTTGGTCCCTTGGGTCCCCTGGGTGCCCTGGTTTTTGTGGGTCCCTCGCCAGGCTGCTTTGGGAATCCTCCGAAACCCTGGAGCTGTGGGCACCCACAGAGCTGTGTTCCTCGTGCGCCCTTAGGTAACAGGTACACCTATGTCATCCTATCTCTATATATATCTCTGTATCTCTCCAAATCTCTATATTTCTATATCTATCTCTATCTCTATCGAATCTATAGTATATAGATTATGATTGTTGAGGTTTTATGGAAAGTATGGGGTAGCTAAATCATACCTTTGCCAGTCTATATCTAGAATTATTTGGGTCTGATGGAAAGTATCGGTATAACACCAGCCATACTGAATTAATCAATCCAGTTGTAAAATTCTTGCAAGTGGGACGGAGTGCTTGGGAAGCATCAGAAGTACTCAACTTACAACATTTGCACCCCTGGATGATCATTGAATATCATTGAAGCATATTGAAGCGGGAACAGTCGTAGCATTGGGGTTGTCCTCATTCTGCAATGCTCATCTTCGGTGCGAGGTTCTGTGCTGATACCTTCGGGTGACAGGCCGTCGTCGCCTCGGGGCACCAAACATTTATGTCTCAGAGTAAGGCGCCGCGGATGGCTTGGTAAGGGGTGAAGGATTGTCCTCCCAAAATGATCCATTCTTGTAGGGGCAGGTAAATCTATGTAAATCGCCCATGTGATGGAACAGGTGGGGTAGAAAGTCTTTCCATTCAGGCTGGGAGCCCCTTGAAACAGGTGCAAGTCATCTGAGTGCCCCAGAGGAGGGCTTGTTACTGTCCAAATTTTGCCAGTAATGTGGGTCAAACATGGTAAAACAATGTCATAAACCACCCATTTGGGAGTGGTTTATGCTGTTCATACCACCATATAGACCAATCATAAACCACCCATTTTTGGTGATTTGGGGGATGGCTTACAGGTGCAGCTCCCCTCCAGAGGGCGCCCTATGGCTTGAGCCGGTGCTGAGCCGACGCTCGGCGCCGCTGTGCGGCGCGTCGGCGCTGCGTCGGGCCGTGCCCTGGGAGGAGATGTTGGCGGGAGAAATGCTGCGACTTGGCGCGCTGGGGCGATGTTTAAAGCTTGGGTCATGTTTACCTTTAATGTGGTTGAAGTTGTTTTTCCCTTCCAAAAACAATTTAAACCATTTAAACATATATTTATTTTTATTATTATATATATATATCTAAAACATATTTTAAACCTAATATGGCTTTCACTGTTTTACGTGCGAAAGGCTGCATCATATTCTTGTTGCAGGGTTGAGACTGCATAATTGCAACTTTCCCATGCTGAAACAGATTGGTTAGACATGGTTGGAACGTCTCAGCACCGGGATTGGAGATACCGAGATACCCCTTAAAACGAAAACCATGGAGAGCTGAGGATGGAGATTGTGTCAAGGCTCTCCTGTCGCGCCTTGGTCCTTGATGCTGTGAAGGGTGGAAGTTGCCAGCTGTAAGAAATAAGATGCGAAACTCATGGGTGACACCTGTCCTGTGTCGTTTGATTATGAGGAATCCAGTTCGAACCTCCTTTTGGTAGGGTTATAAATACTTATGGCTTATGACAATTACTGATGAAGTAATCTCAAGTCTAGCTGGTAGATATCGAACTATTAACATGTGCGGGACCATGACCCTGTGTCATTTCTAAACCGGCGACAACGGTAGAGAAATCCCAGGAACTTTTGCGCATCACAAGGCCAATTCCATTAGGAGACTGAAGCCTAGGGCTCAAAATGGGGAAGTTCTGTGAATATTTCAAGGTTTCCTTGCCAAAAACCAAAAGAAGTTGCTACATTCAGCAATCCAAGCAGATCCAGTTCCGGCAAACAGTAATTCCTCTCCGGTGTCATCAAATGTGGGCCATTGAAAATCCGCCCACTATAGTTCGATGATTTTCCCATTCGAATTTACGCTTAGTTCGGGGATTTCCTGGCCAGCCATGTTTGATGACAAGAGAGAGACAATGATAAATGATCCTCTAATGACTGGCCCCCAATGACTTGGGGTGATGGTGGCTGGTTGAAATTGGACCCTCCAAATCCAGATGTTCGAACACACATAGCCATTTTATGCCATTTTAATTTTAATATATGTTAATAGTAATAAATAGTTTAGCATGGTTTAGCCATTTTGCCTCATCAAAACACTTAAACAAATGCCATATTCCCATTTTGACCCATCAACAAGATTCAACAAACGCTATCACCACTTGGGTGTGGGTCCCAGTAAGTGGTCCGCAGCCAAGAGCTACAACTTTTGTTTGGGTGGGATATATAAGCAGTTAGGATCAGTTGGGAATTCGCGGTGCATGTCATTGCATTGAGGGTTCAAACATGTTGAAACTATTTTGTATTTTCATCCCTTGAAGAGGGATCATCATCATCGTCATCGTCATCGTCGTCGTCGTCATCATCATCATCATCATCCTCATCCTCATCCTCATCCCATTTGACTCCCATCATTTTTCGGTTTGAAACCACCAGCCAGTTGGTCACCGTCTGCGGTTCCAAGGCGATGTGGCTCGTCTGCTGGCCTGTTTCAAGCAGCCCCAGATGCATCAGCCGGCCTGGCACTGCGCCTTCGCGCACGGCTTTCGGCAGGAGGGGATGGTGGTGCGAGGGTTCAAAAAGGGTTAGTGTAGGAAACTCTACAGGATTATGATGGATTATAAAGATGATCAGATCGTTAATTGCTGTAAAAAAATGGCAAAGAATGATTTTTTATGCTTCAAGACTCTGGGCCCAAGTAGGCTGGGCAGATCTCCACTTCTTACATTCAGCTTTGGTATGGATGTGAAACTGTGAAACGATCAAAAGTGACAAGCTCTTTGAAAGAACCACGACCTGTGGCAGCCTATTTCGATCCATGCCACTGTCAGGCATACTTGCGCTACTTTTTGGGCCCACTGCGAAAGCCGGCCACACTGAATGGCAACGCTGGGTTGGGCATTCAATGGCTTGGAGGTCTGCTTTGCCGGGAACAATCTGCCGAAGGGACTGACATCCCTGGGAATGACATGACTTAATCCATTTGTTCAGACTACAGTTTCGAGCTGGACGTGGAAGACGGTGACAGCCTGCCTACAGCAACAGCATGGTTCACTTTTCGGTTGCCACTTGACAATGCAGTTCCATTTCACTTGAGCTGTTTTTTTTCTGCAGTCCGCGTAGGCTTTGCGTACACTTCGCGTAGGCACTCTTCGCATACTACCCCGCGTAGGCTACCTCTGCAGTCTGCGTAGGCTTCGCGTAGACTTCGCATAGCCTTTATGAGTTTAAAGGGCTAAGCAATAAAAAACACAGCTCACTTGTTGCTACCTACGTCTTCCAAATGGCCTTAATTTCCGCCTGAATCACAAAATCAGCCTGAGCAGATTGCGGGCTGAACCTTGCACATCGGGCGGAAACTGCATGTTGGGTTTCCCATTTTTGCACCCAACAATTTCGGGCAGAAAAGGGCACGAAACAGGCGGAAATACACGAACACCCTTTTAGCCTAGAACAGGATGACACTCAAACGGGCGGCAGTTTCAAATGCAAGCAGAAAAAATCAAAACAGGCCAAGATTTCAGCCTGAATATCATCGGGTTGAAACTGCGGCCTGGGGAAGTATAGCCCTGATATTGCCATGATTGGGGAAGTTATATCTGATTTGATATCCCAATATTAGTGGGTTGATTTCAGCATAATAGTGAATTACCCTACAGTATATATGTTACCCCCAATTCTCCCAAAACTGGAACTGGGCCAGTTGGGTTCACCAGGAGCTTCCCAGAATGGGAATTTCACCTTCACGCCCTTCACCCGGGACCCGCTGTCGCCTCGCCTGCCGGGCGCCCCGGGGGCCTCGGGTGCTCGCCCGGCGGCGCGGCAAGCGGCGGGACGCGGGGTGATGCGCAGTGGACGGATGGTGGGGAAGGCGAGTGGCCTGCAGTTGGTGCCTCGGCAGAAAGGGGTTGGGGTTGGTTGATGGTAACTTGTGATACTCGTGAACTTGTGAGCCAGACATGGATGAGACATGATTTGATATGGAATGATACACTTCTTTTTTTCCCACATCGTGCATGTGTACAGTATACGTGAAATGCATTGTAGCGACATGCTTGGGCATGGTGTTGTTTTTGGGGTCAACGCCCCGAGGCGGGCGTGGTTTTTTCCACGTTTGTACTCTTTGGCAGTATACGTGTTTAACGCTCTTGCCGACTGTAAGATGACGCTACCGAAGACATGTTGCCCAACTTTGTTGCTGACGTCTTGCTACCTTGACCGGGAGGGGGGGTGGGGGGGATGATAACGTTCCTTTCGACTGTAAGATGACGCTACCGAAGACACGTTGCCCAACTTTGTGACCGGGAGGGGGGTGGGGGGGGATGATAACGTTCCTTTCGACTGTAAGATGACGCTACCGAAGACACGTTGCCCAACTTTGTTGCTGACGTCTTGCTACCTTGACCGGGAAGGGGGGTGGGGGGGGGGATGATAACGTTCCTTTCGACTGTAAGATGACGCTACCGAAGACACGTTGCCCAACTTTGTTGCTGACGTCTTGCCACCTTGACCGGGAGGGGGGGTGGGGGGGGATGATAACGTTCCTTTCGACTGTAAGATGACGCTACCGAAGATGTGGTAGAGGATGTAATAACGTCTCTGGCAAATGTGACTTCTGACGCGTCTGAGTTCGGTTCATGCGCGCACCAACTCATGGTGTCGGTCGGATTTTATTGAATTTTAATTGAACCTCAAGCAGATGTTGCGGAATTGCAAAAGTTTTTTTTGGCATTTTGACCTCTTGCAGCAAACGTCAAAACATCATAGATCACAACCATAAAATACTGTAAATTACAGTGTAAAAAGGTGATTTTTGATTCAATCACCAAGTACACAATTGTAGAAACCCCACGCCCGCCTCAAGGCGGTGTTCCCTTGTTTTTCACTTTGCTTGGTGGTTTTGATGGCCAACAAAATCTCTGTAGCACGGGATCAACAACAAACCAAATACTGCGCAAAATAACGCGCATACTCCGAATATATACTGTAAATGAGATAAATCAGAATGACTCCCAAGAACCACCTCTAAATTATCATAATGCCCTAAACATGAGCTAAACACCAAAAAGCCATTAATAATCATCTCAAAATCCATCATTCCAATCAACAAAAAGACATCCAGAAATTAAAAACGTAACAAACATATCCAACCGAGGTATATAATATTTCGGCCATTATTATGCCATTACAATAATAGAATTTTCAAATTACTGTATACATCCTGGATGAACTCCACATCTCCGTTACGGAACTTGCGGTTCGCCGTCGCAGGCGGCCTGTTGCACCTCCTGCCGTCGTAGCGATGCGCAGCTGCCACAGTGGGCGGCCGAGGTCTTCGATTGGCGACAGATCTGTCGTCGTTTTTTCCTGGCGCAGCCGCTGGGCATCGCTGGGCGAGATCCCTGGAGATGAGCTTAGCTGGGGAAAATCAATGAAAATCATCAACATAGTTTGATGATGTTTGATGGTAAATCTTTGGACATTTGGTAGGGGATTGGTGCAAGCTTCGTTTGAATTTTGCCCGGAGATGGGGATGGCACATGGTGAAACTGAAACGAGAACTGGTTTGACACATGGGGAAAATGGGAGAGGTCATGACTGTGGAAGGCACCTGGACCCGAGAGCTCGAAGTAAAGGAGTTTTAGTATGTTTTAGTCAACTTCAATCACTTTAATCCAACTTTAGGCTTGCAAAGATGGTGCAAAGTGTTGATCAATACCGATTTCAGGTGGCAGTTTTGATTCATACTGCAGAATCCGTGGTGCGTACGCTGTGCGCTGCGCAGCTGAGGTTACCATACGCCAACGTGAATTTTCAGCTCTTCAATTGCAGCACGCCCAATGGCTTTGTAAAAGACACTTGGTGAAGGGCGGGGAAAGGCAATTGCCATGCCTTGATTCTATGCTTTTCACCTACTAAAACCCCCTCCCCCCGTGATCTATTTTTATCATTAAGGGGTATTTTGTTTTTGGGGCCTATAATTACTATTACGTTGGTTTAGTAGTTCAAACTAAAATGTTCTATTTCAAAATCGATAAAATCCCTTTGGTAATCGATCTAAAGGTCCTTGTAAGGAGTTTTAATTGCGAAAGCCATGCATGTTATGTTGGAAACCCTCGCGAAAGTTTTTCCAAGCTCGCGAAAGAAGATCTTTTGTGCGCGAAAGTTTCGCGATGTTTCGCGAAATTTCGGATATTATGAATCTTTATCATTGTATTTCATTGTATACAATTACAGCTTGTTAAGAGCTACCACCTCCTGCCGCCCGGGAGTCCGGCAGGAGAATGGTACCGCACATTTACCTTTCCCTTCATAGGTAGCAGCCAAGCTTCCGAAGGTGAGGCTTCGCCACAGCCAAATACCATGGTCTTGAAGCACATCCTTCCACCTGCCGCTGGTACTGCCTAACGTCGCTTTCAAGAAACAAGCTCCAAATGCAGCAGCCAAGCTTCCAAAAGTGAGGCTTTGCGAGAGCCAAACGCCACGGCCCCTGGTGTTTGCTTTTCCTCTGATGCACCCCCTGCTGATGGCTGGGGTCTGCGGATAGGGGTATTTTCGCGAAAGTTCCGCGAAAGTTCTGCGAAGGAGTGGGCGAAAGTCAAAGTGCATTTTGAACGGAGTGGCCCAGTAAGCCTTGCCAAAAATTGCCGAATCAGCAACAACCTGTCCTGACAAGGGGATTCCGTGATGCTAGCTGCATGTTTACAAGGCTGAAGAAGTAATCCGTGATAATTTGGTGTGATTTGGCAGGTGGTGAATGAATCTTCATAAGAGGAGTTGTTGCTCAACACGAAAGATAAACATGGAGTTCGCGAATGATTCGCGAAAGAAGGTCTTTATTCGCGTTGAATGGCTGTTCCCGGATAAAAGGGATTTTGATCAACCACCCTTTCCAAAATCTAATTAAACTTTTATTGCGAAAGAATGGGTTTCGAGGCTTCCCTAATATTAAATCAAAGACCCTAGTCTAGTAGAAAAAACCCTTTTTCAAAATCGATTAACTTCCTTGTTCAGATCTAATCAAGATATTGCTAGTATTGCTCCAAAAATTGATTTCGAAGGTTCCACTAACATCAGATTTAAAACTATACCAAAAACAAAAAACATTTCAACATATTTTCCTTTTTAAAATTTAAATCTATAGTTAATATTGCTAATATTGCGCCAAAAAAATGCTTTCGAAGGTTCCCCTGACATCAAGTAAAAACCATGAAAACCTTTTAAGTTCCTTTTTTAAAATCTAGTCAAAAATTTTGCCAAACATTGGATTTCGAATGTTCTTCTAGTATTGAATCAGAAGCATCAATGAAAAACTATTTTTTATATTTCAATTTTGGGACCCTAATAGTGAACACAAGGTGTGATTCTATTTTTATCACGACAGCTAGCTTCTGCTAGCTGAAGTCCCTCCTGCTTTAGCAAGGTATTGGGGGGATGGAATCTCCAATCGCGAGAAACTTCTCAGTTAACTACCTCCCCCTCCCCCTCCTTAACAAGCAGTGGTCTTGGGCCCAACCTCCCGGGACACGGTCAGTAACAGCACCGGCACGATCACTGGTATCCGCCCTCTACACTTCGCACTCTGGAGTCCACACTTTACACGCTAAACTTTACACTCCGCATCTTACATGTTACACTCCACACTCGACATGTTACACTTACCTGTTAACGCACTTTACACTTCACACTTCACATGCTAAACGTTACGCTCCACACCTTACACGTTACACTCCACATTCGACATGTTACACTTAACTGTTAACGCACTTTACGCTCCACACTTCACATGCTAAACGTTACGCTCCACACCTTACACGTTACACTTCACATTCGACATGTTACACTTAACTGTTAACGCACTTTACGCTCCACACTTTACACTCCGCAGTCCACACTTTACACCCACACTGTACACTTGGCACTCCACACTCTACGTTTTCATTTGGCACTCACGCTTTAATCTGTACGCTTTCGCACTTTACACTTTACCCTTCATGTTCGACCCCCACAACTTTGCCATTTTCACACTTGACACTGTATGGAACCTTGGCCTAGCTCCATTGTCATATTGCGTGCGCACATCTATAGTCGTCCTGAACTTTCGCCGCTCGCTGCGTTACTTCTTCCCACGCTTTCAAAGGTCCACTCCGGTGCCGACGGTGGACCTTTGAATTTTCCCCTACACTGTGCACTCTGCACTCCGCATTTTACAATCCACACTTTGCACTCTAAACTTACACGCCGCACTTTAGACGCCACACTCCACACTCGACAGCTTACACTTCACTCTTAGCGTACTTTACACGCCACAGTTTGCCACTAAATTTTATCGCACTTTACACCCCACACTCCCCACTCTACACTTTACACTTCACACTCTACACTTGGCACTCCACACTCTACTTTTACACGTGACACTCACACTTTAGGGTTTACGCTTTCACACTTTCCACTGTACACTTTAGACCCTCACAACTGTTCTTTGCCCTTTTCACACTTGACGCTGTATGGAACCTTGGCCTTGCTCCATTTTCATGTTGCGTACGCACATCTACCTGTCGTCGTAAACTGTCGCCTCGCACTGCGTGACGTCTCTCCGCGCTTCCAAAGGTCCACGCCGGTGCCGAAGGTGGACCTTTGAATTTTCCCGAGTCAGTTGTCATGATCTTCCTGTGCTGAATGTCTTGATTTGCTTCGTGCAACAGTAGACAACAATCATATGTTCTCATCCTTGCCCCCTCCAACATACATGACTTCTCACTTAACTACCCTCTCCCGTCCCCTCTCCCCGGGACTGCCCAAAATAGACCGCCGCTGCGCTACCTTCTGTGTTTCATGCCCATCACACTGCCAAGCTAGCTTTCGTCCCTTACCCCTTGCCCTCAAGTTATATAATACGGGTAAAAACACAGCAGCCGGTTGACTCGGCGCCATGGTAAGGGTGACAGATTTGAAATTCTGATTTTTGAGGGTAAGAGACAAAATGCTGGTATTTGCAGGAGTCGTCAAGAAATGTTTGCAACATGGACATTCATTTCGATTGGCAGGCGTGTGACTCAAGAGTGATAATTTGCGTTTCGCCTGCGCGGTGACTCGATTTTGCTCTTCAAGGGCCAAAAAAACATTAGAACTCTATGATTTTCAATCATCCGAATCATATCAGGGTGGCATTCACTCTTCCAGTTTTTTTCCTCTTCTCGACGCTTCCGTGCCAGAGTGCTGGTGGCAACGCAGAAGCCATAGACTGAAACAAGGCAGCATTGTGACGCCATGTCCAGCTGTAGGCCCAAGCGTATCTGTTTTGTACACTTGTTGATTTTTCGAGGCAACGTGTTCCGTAACGTAAGGGAAGTGCTCGTCAAGGACGTTAATACACCCCCCCTGATGATCATACGACAGCATGTGCAACGTGTACATGTTCCGTGACGTCAGAGAAGTGCTCGTCAAGGACGTTAATACACACCCCCCACCCCCGTGATGATCATACGACAGCATGCGCAATGTGTACATGTTCCGTAACGCAAGGGAAGTACTCGTCAAGGACGTTAATACATCCCCCCACCCCCTGATGATCATACGGCAGCATGTGCAACATGTTAAAAACGCAAAAAAATCTTATACCCCCATTTCGGAAAGCCTCATTTTTGAAATTTGCAACCCTTCCAAGGGATCGTAAATGGCACATCTCAAAATTAACTACCCTTCCAAGGGCGCCGTATCAGCCGCATGCCAAAAACAACTATTTCACAATCCTGTCCCCCTATTGATTCTCAATTACCGCAATTAAGAACGCAGTTGTAGGCAACCAAAAAGACCAAAAGTGCCAACCGTTTTTTAATCAATTGGTGGAGTTTTAGTAATAGGGAGAAGAGATTACCATCCGGTAACCAAACATGAATGGAATATATATCCAATATATAAAGACGTGTTCAAATACTGTAACGTAAACATTGATCATTGGTAATGATGAAACAAAAGCAACAGGACACGCAAGCAAATCAATCCAGTCTTTTCGATTTCGACCTTTGCCCGCGGGTATTTGGAGAGGAATCGTAATCTGGGACAGAACCAAATTTGAGGAATTCAAACTTGGGCGAAGGGTAGCAACCCGACAAAAGGGTTTACTTCAGGTTTGGGAATGCTCACAACTATTCACACCCCCTTCTTTCCCATCATGAAGAACCATGCCTCATGTGGGACCCTTGAAAAAACAGATGCACCACTTTCATCCACTTTCCGCCCGGGTTTTCTTGGGGGAATTCGTCAGGATTCAGGTGAAATTCTTCATGTTCCACGCGCCTATCATGGGCAAAGTCCCAACTTTCGATGTGGCTGGAATATCCCTTTGAGCGCTGCACCTGGGAAGAAAGATGGGATTTTCTGAAGGAAGGGGGAAGGGGCATCACGTTTTTTGGAACCCAAAGAGATCAGTATGGAAAACCAACCTGCAAAGAGTAAAGTGCAGGGTTTGCCCAGGAATCCAATGAAGCCTTGAACGTTTTGATTTCCAGGAAATTCCAAAGTGTAGGGCTTAGGGACACAACCCCTTGCGGCCAAATTATGGCCATAAATTCTCAAATTTTGTCATTTTTTATGGTTGTTTTCTGATGCCAAACTCAGAGGGAACAAACTTCAGGAAATTCTGAGATGATAAAAATGGTACCCTTTGGATCCCTCAGGATCCCTCTACTCTGGCCCATTGAGTTGGATGATTTCCTGCTGAAAAAAATGGTGATTTGCCAAAGGATTTGACCACCTCGCCCAGGATGTCAGCATAAATGGTGCCAGCTGTGGGAACGTTATTTTCCCAGCTTGGGTAAGATAACATCATTCAGTCAGACCATGGTTTCAAGCAAACAGTGCTTGTATCATTTATTTTTCTTGGAGGATCCCACTATTATTGTATATCATATCATAGTTGGATGATGAAGTCATATCCTACCTTTGAGCATTTTGCCAGGTTTCGTTATTGTCCCCGCCCAATTAAAGTGAACCACATGCCAGACAAGTTAACCCAACAACAGCTACCCTCCGCTAATCAAACATGGCAATGGTACATCCCCTTTTACTTCCGTGATTGTACCATTATATAAACGCTCCATGTAAGTACAGGAGATTCACCAGCCGTGTTTGATTATCATCAGAGGGTAAACACCTAATTCTTGCTATGTTCCACTATATCCCCATTGGCCCATGATATCCCTTGATATTAACCATAGTGTACCCAAGCAAGTTCCCGCAGCGAGGTCCACTTTCAATCGCAGCCCTCTCCGGTGGTTGTGGCGCATCGCTCCCCTCTGGGCGTCGCGGGCGTGCCCCCCTCAGTGGCCACGGTGCGCGGCACTGCTGGGCCAGAGCCGACACTGGCGATGACGCTCGCACCATGAAAGATAGGGATTTCTATGGGGGTTTCATGGAATGGGGGTACCCCAAATGGATGGTTTATTTCATGGAAAAATCCCAAACAAAAATGATAAAATGGATGAGAACTGGGGGTAGCCCTATGACTTTGGAAACCTCCATACAACCATCTCTATTGGGGATATGGGGATATAATGGAGAGTTAATGGGATATAATATGACCAAGGGGGGCGGAATTCGCTAATTAATCTACCCCCTTGTATCTGGGTTGGGAGCAGCCCTGGTTTGACCAATCAGGTATTGGGATATGTCTTGGGATTTTTGGGATGATAGAAAATAGATAAACCATGATAAACCAAGATAAACCAAGAATAGTGGGATATGATTGATATGATGTGGTATTTCACCAAGCACTTATTGGATTTACCAATGATTTACCATCCCGTAGCTATGGAAAATGGTCCGTAGATGAATAATTTTTACACCTATATTTACCTTTGAAAATCTACTAAAGCAGTTTTGATTTTCCATAGCTATGTTAAATAATCAGAGGGTAACCCCACGGGTACCAATTGGAGATATCATGGGAAAATCACATATAAATCGGAGTTAAATGGGATATAACTTGAAATAAGCTCAAGCTCTCGGCCCAAGCGATTCGCTCATCTTCGTCCGCGCTCGTTGAGTTCTTTGTCCCTCCTTAGTCGACATGGCTGGCGAAGCAGCAAAGGGAACCATGGGCATTTTCATCGTCTTCGTTCTCTCACGTGCCTTGCATCCCATGGTCATCGACTATTCCAAGGTGGATGGAAAGATGCTTTACTCCAAGAACTCACCCGCGATCATGAGCCAGCTGCTGTCCATGGTATTCGTGAACTTTCTGGCTTGGCAGGAGGAGGGCATGAAGGGCGTAAAGGCGTGCTGGGCGATTCCACAGGGAGCTTCCATTTTCATTGTCATTGGCTTGTGGTATGCCTTTGGCGACTTCCTGGAAATGTTGTCCATGGGAGCCATGAAAGGTGGCGTTTATCAGCTCCTCTTGCAGTCCAAGCTGTTGATTACTGCTGTGATGATGATGCAACTCAAGGGAACCAAACAGAGTGATCTTCAGTGGAGCGTCTTGGTGGCCGCCACCTTGGCCATCAGTGCCTTTGTGATGGTGGACAGTGGCAGCAGCGATGGCGACAGCGGCATCCCATTGGTCGGTGTGGCCATGGTGCTGTTCAAGGTGGGCGTGTCCTGCTACGCTGCCGTCTTGTCGGATGCCAAGTTGAAGGGCTTCAGCAGCATGTCCATGTCGGCCAAGCTGTCCCTGATGTCCCTCTCCCGCGTCATTGCCTCTGTGGCCATTGCCGCCGTCATGGAACCAGATGTCCAGCCATCCTACAAGGTCAGCCAGGCCGCGGGGTTCTTTGATCACTGGACCATGGCCACCTGGATTGTGACCTTGTCGTTCACCTCCAAGTCGTTGATTACGCTCTACCTGTTGAAGTCCTTGGATGGTATCCAAAAGAACGTGGGTGAGGCCCTCGCGGTGATCGTGATCTTCTTGGGACAAATTGCCGCAGGATCTTCCGTGTTCAACCTTTGTGCCTTCTTGCTGGCCCTCTTGGTGGTGATTTTGGTTCGCATCTATGGCCTGGCTGGCAAGGTGGCGAAACCCAAAGCCGTGGAGGCGGACAAGGGAAAACTGGGCTCCTCAGATGTGAAACTCGTGGGCATCAGCAACAACGCCAACTCCCCGTGAGGCCTAGCAGCGACCACTTTCACAAAAGATTCGTTGGGTGAAGCGCAACGCGCAGTTTGGACCCAACAGGCCCAACTGCGCGCGCTCCCTTTTGGGGGAAACCCTGCGAACAGTGAAGTGAAATGTGGCCACTTTGTTGACCTTGCCACCGCATACATCTCCATGCCAATCTAGAAGACAACGTCAAGATTGCCTTTGTATCCTTTGTCACCATTACTATTTATGAATCATGGAGAAGTAGGCGTCCTGTTTCGGAGACCGATCGATTTCAAGTTCTCCCCGCTTGCATTGCTGCGATCTTTCAGCATTGAGGGCCGTATCGACATAGTCCTGATATGGCCGTCATATGCCTCGACCAAGCTGGAGTGCTGAGGATTTCATTCCACTCCTGGCGATGAGCTATAACTTGAAATAAGCGACGATGCATGAACTCTGGTACTTTGATTACTTTGACAGTTTGCTTTGGTATAGATGGCCTGTTTAGTTCGATGATTAAACAATTAAACATGTGATTTTATATAGGTAAATCATGTATAAACAGGTAAATATGGTAAATTATCAACATGCTGGATCATGTATAAATGTGTAAATTATCAACATTTTGGATCATTGGTTAGTCATTGGATTGATTTTTGATGAAGAATCTTACCCTGGAACCATTGTTTTTCTACCACCCAAATTGATTGGTGTAAGCCCTGCAGATTCTCGTGGAGAACCATGGAAAACCAATGCTGAGATATACAGTGCCCCTCTCGCAACTTCACAGGCTGCTATGGAAAATGAAAGTTTTAATAAGTACAGTAAATAATCCATGATAAATGGGCAATAGCTAAGTTAAATTACTAGTTACCAGAGGGTGGTCAAAAAATCATCGACGCGTAGGTATACAAAAACAAAGTTCGTTTGAAACTGACCCAACAACAAATCTGAAGTAGTGAAGTTGTTTGGGAAAAAAATCCATGAAAAGCCTCTCGTCTTGATATTTAAGTGCACGTTTTTGATAGTCAAAGTCACGTTTTGAGTAGTCAGATCCACCAAATTGTTGGTGATGAACTCAGTTTCTGCTGGTTGGCAATGAGGTATACCACACATTTCCCCCATTGAATGAGCGAAATGAGCCTGCAACGAGAAACCACAGGATTTACTGTGTGCAACAGTTGAATCATCCCCAATCATTGGTTAAACAATGCGATACATTCCAGTTTTTGCAGAACTCCTCCCCAATTCCAGGTCATCAACCGCACAAAAAAAAGCACACATAAGTATTTTTCAGTTAAAAGACCTAAATCACCAGAATTTGGGTCCTTAAACCCAGTATGTATATATATTTATATATAGACAATCACTATAATCGTCTTCTCACCCAGTGCCCAGGACGCCGCAGGTCTCGGAAAAGGACTCGGCGGTGATTCTGCCGATGGCGCTGCCGGGGCAGCTGAAGCTCCAGTGGACCTTGGAGGTGGAGCCGGGCCGTTGCCTGGCACGGCGCTTGGCGTGGGAAGGGGTTGGCCAAAAAAGGGGGAAAACAAATACACACAGACATACATACCTACCTACCTACGTACCTACCTACGTACGTACCTACCTACGTACCTACCTACGTACGTACCTACCTACGTACCTACCTACCTACGTACCTACCTACGTACGTACCTACCTACGTACCTACCTACGTACGTACCTACCTACGTACCTACCTACCTACGTACCTACCTACCTACCTACCAACCTACCTACGTACGTACCTACCTACCTACGTACGTACCTACCTACCTACATACCTACCTACCTACGTACCTACCTACCTACCAACCTACCTACGTACGTACCTACCTACGTACGTACCTACCTACCTACATACCTACACACACACACATACATACGTACGTACGTACGTACATACATACATACATACAAACATACACACATGCAAACATACAAACATACAAACATACAAACAACCAAGCATACGTACATACGTACATACATACATACAAACGTACGAACATACAACCATACAAACATACAAACAAACATACATACATACCTACATACATACCTACCTACCTACCTACATACAAACAAACAAACATACAAACATACAAGCATACAAACAAACAAACAAGCAAGCAAACAAACAAACAAACAAGCAAACAAACACACACAAACACACACACAGAGACATGCATGCAGGCATGCAGGCATGCAGGCATGCAGGCATGCATACATACATACATACATAGATACATAGATACATAGATACATACATAGATACATAGATACATAGATACATAGATACATACATACATACATACATACATACAGTTAGCGAATGTTAGTGATTGACAGTTATATCATGATATATTATGCGCGTTTTTTCGTTGTTGTTGAAGGGGGTTTGATAGATATAACTGGCCAAAACAGAGGGTGTTAGCTAGTCAACTTCGTGCGTGCCTGAAGTATCAGTAGTCAGAAATGGTTTGTTGGCAACGAAAAACTTGGATTTCACCGGCCATTTGGATTACCCTCTGGTTATTTAACATAGCCATGGAAAATGGCCCATTTATAGATGGTTTACCTATTAAAAATTGTGATTTTCCGTGGCTATGTTAAATATCCAGAGGTAAGTATTAAGGACAAAGTGTGTTTTCAATGAGTTGACTGAAGGGAGTATTGACCAGCCGCGCCCAGAAATGAAGTGACAATGTGTAGGAAACCTAAAAGCATTGGGGTGGCAGATATACATAGTTTCCTCTTAGATTTCCCTGGGGCAATCCAATGACTAACTATGAAAAACTGGACTAACTATCCCAATCTTTGATAGTTAAGCCATGTTAAGCCGCGATTTATTCATGAGGAATTTCCCATAATTTAAATGCTTAATGCTTACTTGTGGTTCACTTGCAATTGCTGCCATTGCTTCATGTACAAATACTTGCAATCCATCACTACTTCTAGCTGCTGGTTAATTTGTTTTTGTTGAAGAACTTCCTATTAAAAAACATATGTTTGTTCCTTAAGCAATGTTTGTTGGTTAGATCATGTTAAATACATATAAATCCTAGATATTTTATTGCTCAACCCACCATTTCTGCCCTGAGGCTACTTGGTGGTAGTCACCGTGGGCGATCGTCACGTGGGCTTTGCAGCCCATCTGGAGGTGGCTGGACTGCCGATCTTCTCCGGCGAATGGGTGGCTTGAAGGCAATGAACAAGGCCAATGGGAATTATTGGCGAAACGTCATCTATGGCTATGTCAATGGATTGGTTTACGGGAAAATCTACAGGAAAGCCCCATATTTCATGGGAAAATCTATGGTTTCCTGTATTTTTTCCTTAAACCAATCCAATCACTATATCCATCACTATGGGCTATAACTGCTTGATGAGCTGGACGGACTTTGTTTATCTTCTTTGGGGCCCCGAAAAATACGGTGTCCAGAAGCGGAAGTCCAGAAAAGAAACTGTGAACACGCGGGAGCAGTGGATGCTATTGACAGACAGGAGCAGCAGCCCAAACAGAAAACCAAACCCCGGTGAGATCGCTCCACTCCTCCGAGAACTTTGGTGCCAGTGCTATACCGGTGGTTTCAAAATGTTTCAAAGGTCTTTTTTTCCCCTTCCTACCTGGGATATATCCTCGTTTTTTGGGGAGAAACTATACTGAGACCAGCGGCACCCGAGCCCAATGCGCCATACTGAAACCATTCCGTGGGCTCGGACTCAGGTGGAGGCTGGCACTTTCAAGTCACGATGCTTGATCTGCGAGACCAAGTATGGTGCCATCACACTGGGTCAGCATACCTCCCGCGCATGGTCCGCAGGAGCCACCTGTCACCCTGGGACATGCTGGGACATGCTGGGACATGCTGGGACCGCCTGACCGTTCTTGAAATCAGACGTACCGGACGTACCGGGTTCTGATCAACATATCGCTGATGCTTTTCTCGAAAAATTGCCGTTTTCCCACAGTTTTCCCCTTCAATCTGCCGCCGTTCAGGCCTCCACAAAGACGAGATGTGCCATTTGGCAAGCCGACTGGTGCCTTGGCAGTTGAGCGTTTCGGAGAGATAGGCTAATATGGCCAAAAATGACATTGTGATATTATATACTCTATAAACGTGGGTGTATATTGTATACATCCCCTATAAACATGACTATATAGAATGACATAGTTGATGTTATATAGCCTTCGACAACGAACATGGCAATGAATATATTATATATATATAGACAGATAGACACCTATAAATACGGAAATTTATTTGGGAAACTCATCTGAATAAATGGGGGGCTTTTGATCGTCATGTTTGATTCCTGGAGAGTTGCCATGATGCAAGTGATTTTGAATCTGCTAACATGACTAACCAATGTAAAGTATGTCTTCGGTTGGTTTGTTTTCTGGCTGAAAAATTGAAAAATAATTGTGGTCACCGTGATTTGCTGGTTTCCAATTCCAATTAGTTTCCAATTACTGTATGCCTATCTCCCAAGTAAGCAACACCATCCGAAAAAAAACAGAAAACAAAGTCTTACTGGAGCTTGTTTTTTGTTCCTTTTTTGGTTGCTAGATTATATAATTATAGATTGTCATTATTCCCCACCTGCCAGGTGAGGGTTGTTAGATTTTATCAGAGTTGTTCTCCTCCTCCTCCTCCTCGGCTAGCTGTCCTCCTCCTCCTCCTCTAGTTTCTCCTCGACCATGTCTGCATCAACTTCCACCTCCACTTCCGCCTTGCCAACTCTTCGCCAAGCTCTTTGCCAACTTCCCAGCTCAGTGTGCACTGGGACCTCAACCTGGGACCTGCCCAGCTCAGTGTGCACCGCTGGACCTCAACCGGGGACTTTCCCAGCTCACTGTGCACTGCTGGACCTCAACGGGCAGATAGAATGCCAAAAGATATGCCAGATAGAATGCCAGAAGGTATGCCAGATAAAGTGCCAGAATGTCTGCCAGATAAAATGCCAGAATGTTTGTCAGATAGAATGCCACATGATATGCCAGATAGAATGCCAGAAGGTATGCCAGATAAAGTGCCAGAATGTCTGCCAGATAGAATGCCAGAATGTTTGTCAGATAGAATGCCACATGATATGCCAGATAGA
>CAMXCT020006559.1:177662-210787 GCA_947184155.2 Cladocopium goreaui | reverse complement strand
CCAGATAAAATGCCAGAATATATGCCAGATAGAATGCCACATGATATGCCAGATAGAATGCCAGAAGGTATGCCAGATAAAGTGCCAGAATGTCTGCCAGATAGAATGCCAGAATGTTTGTCAGATAGAATGCCAGAAGATTTGCCAGATGATATGCCAGAAGATATGCCAGATAGAATGCCAGACAGAATGCCAGAAGATATGCCAGAACATATGCCAGGTAGAATGCCAGAAGATATGCCAGATAGAATGCCAAAAGATATGTCAGATAGAACGCCAGATAGAATCTCAGATAGAATGCCAGAAGATATGCCAGATAAAATGCCGGAATATATGAGAGATAGAATGCCACATGATATGCCAGATAGAATGCCAGAAGGTATGCCAGATAAAGTGCCAGAATGTCTGCCAGATAGAATGCCAGAATGTTTGTCAGATAGAATGCCAGAAGATTTGCCAGATGATATGCCAGAAGAATGCCAGATAGAATGCCAGACAGAATGCCAGAAGATATGCCAGAACATATGCCAGGTAGAATGCCAGAAGATTTGCCAGATAGAATGCCAAAAGATATGTCAGATAGAACGCCAGATAGAATCTCAGATAGAATGCCAGAAGATATGCCAGATAAAATGCCAGAATATATGCCAGATAGAATGCCACATGATATGCCAGATAGAATGCCAGAAGGTATGCCAGATAAAGTGCCAGAATGTTTCCAGATAGAATGCCAGATGGTTTGCCAGATAGAATGCCAGATAGAATGTTAGAAGATATGCCAGAAGATATGCCAGATAGAGTGCCAGAAGATATGCCAGAACATACGGCAGAAGATATGCCAGAAGATATGCTAGTTAAAATGCCAGAAGATATGTCAGATAGAATGCCAGAAGATTTGCCAGTAACAAAACGTATAAATGTCATGGTTGTGATAACTCGAAGTAACGTAATTATTTTTTCTGCATGTGTACAGTATATGTATTATTTTGAATGGGATAATCTGTTCAGATTCCAGACTTGCTGGTTGGACCTCGCCCATTTTATGCCTTGGGGACTTGGGGATCTCAATTCTCCTTAAACTTATATAACCATCAACATCAAAATAACCAGGGGATTCCCGAAGTATCTTGAAATCAGCCATAGATGGCGTTGCACCCATTACACAACCCCAAATCCCACTTCCCAGTATCAGAATTCCTTGAACAAATCAGCCTAATCTTCCCATCTAATATATCACAAATATGCAGACGGATTTTTTACCGTTTTGGGCGGGTTCGGGTATTGACGTTCACGTACAAGTTCATACATCATCGACTTCATCACACATAGCTATCTTAGACGGGGTGGGTGGGGTGGGGTGGGGTATTAACGTTCATGTACATGTTCATACATCATCGACTTTAACATCAGGTGTTAGATCTCACCAAATGGAGGTGGGAAAATAGCCAAGAAGATTTGCTGAAGAAAACAGGCATGTCTTTGCGACAGCTGATGAGCTGAGACGAGGAGAGCAAAAATTGCCTTTTGCAGATCGGCGTTTTTTGAAGACAGAAACGCTGTAAAGGTTCTCGAATCCAAAAACACACACATATATATATACACATGCAATGCATGTTTCAACCACAAAACGGCGATTTCGCCATGACGAAAACGTGATTTTTATGGAATTGTGGGATGGTTAAAGATCCGCCGGGATAAATATGATCGACGGACTTAAGCGTCCCCCCAAAAAAGGTGAATATCTTCATGAAATTTGAATGCGTAGTAACATCTAGGGTTTTCATCGTTTTTCATTTTTTTTTCGATCTTATGTTTCCCTCCGGTAATTTAACACAGCTACAGTCTTAAAACCCTGTTGCTGATTTCTTTAGATATAGTTTCCTTAATTTCACAAGGAAAACAAGGGGAACCACAAGAAACCACACAAAACTACAAAAAGGCTACAGGGGCTACAAAAGGCTAGGGAAATCCAAGAAGATTCCCTTCCACAACGTGATGGTCCAAAAGACATGATTTTCCATAGCAGCAGCGCAGTGTTAAATTACACAGCTGGCTACATAGGTATAGTCACTCTATGGAATATATCCAGTTGTATACGGATTGTAAAGAGGGCAAATAACCACTTACGTTTCCAAGGGTGCACATCCAAGTGTGCTGTACACATCTGAATTATTGCATTGTACGTCCAAACAGCTGCACAAGTCGGACATATCCGATCGAAACATCCAAGTCATATATGACACACGGCTATTTTTTCATCGTTTTTTTACCCCAGGTTTTTTCTGTTTTTTCACGAATGCGTTCCATTTTTCACAGAGTTTTTCATTTTTCTTAAAAAGAAAACTGGGATTTTCATAGATTTTTGTTTCCAACTTTTTGGATCTGGTTGGATGTTTGAGGGATTTCCCTTCCAAGCGCCCCCGAGGCCTGCGCCTCAGATGGTCTGCTGGAGACCCTGCAACCTCCAGGCAACGGCAGCTCCGCGGCCAGCGACCCCCCACTGGGCCCGGGACCAACACTGGTGGGACGCACCGCGCCGGTGCCTGGGCCATGGAATTTCGGGTTCCCAGGGGGGTTCGCATGGTTTTCCCATGGTTTTCCCATGGTTTTCCAATGGTTTTCCCATGGTTTTCCCCCAAATCATGACTAAAATTGCTGGTTAAGACATGGGAAAACCATGGGAAATTGTTGGGCAAGATTCATTTTACCCGTTGGTAATGAATCAAAACTGGCTGGAAAATTCTTGATACATGGAGGTGTTAATGGGAACATGATCTATAAATTAAATTAAATTAAGGGAATTCCAATTGCTATGCTATGTTTGATTATCGGAGGGTACTGGGACATTTTCGATGGGAATATAATGATGAGATATCCTTTTTTTGATATTTATAATTTTTATCCATTTGATTACGTATGTAAATATAATGGGATTATGTATATATATATATATATATTCAAGATTAATCAAGCGTTGGATTTGGGGATTCATGAGACCATGTTTATAGGTTTATATATTATTATATAGTAATAGGTATTTCCATTTAAAGGAATTCCCGACAATGGTGGGATGACCATAAACCATGTAGTTTGTTTTGATTGACCACACCCAATTTTTGATCCCCCTTCTTTTTTATCTGGTAAACCCAACAGGATACATAATCCCAGTAAGCAACCATAAAAGGGGTTATATATCTTACATGATCCTACTAATAGGGGTGTGTCATATTTTTCTTAATACAATGTATGCACGCGTATATATATATGTATGTATGTAATGTAATGTAATGTAATGTAATGTAAATGTAATGTAATGTAATGTAATGCATGTATGCATGTATGTATGTATGTGTGTATGTGTGTATGTATGTATGTATGTATGTATGTATGTATGTATGTATGTATGTATGTATGTATGTATGTATGTATGTATGTATGTATGTATGTATGCTCTGTAATGTATGGAATGATATGAATATATGGAATGTAGGTAATGTAGTATGTAAGGTAAGTAATGTAATTGTAGTTATGTATGATCTATTGTATATGTATATATGTATTGTATGTTATGTATGTGTCTGTCTGTGTAGTTGTATATGTCTGTATGTATGTATGTATCTTAGTATATGTATGTATATGTATGTATAAGTATGTATATTATGTATATATATGTATATGTATGTATATGTATGTATATGTATGTATATGGTAGGCTATATGTATGTCTATGTATGTCGTATGTGTTCGGTATGGATGAGAAGTAATGTAATGTATTAAGTAAGTAGGTATGTAATTTAATGTATGGAGGCTAATTAATGTATGTATGTTAGTATGTATGTATATGTATGTATATGTGTGTATGTATGTATATGTATGTATATGGATGTATATGTATGTATATGTATATGATGTATATGTATGTATATGTATGTTGTATGTATATGTTTGTATATGTGTATATGTATCTATATGGATGTATATGGATGTATATGTGTATATGTATGTATATGTATGTATATGTATGTATATGTATGTATATGTATGTATATGTATGTATATGTATGTATATGTATGTATATGTATGTGTATGTATGTGTATGTATGTGTATGTATATGTATATGTATGTGTATGTATGTGTATGTATGTGTATGTATGTGTATGTATGTGTATGTATGTGTAT
Source organism: Cladocopium goreaui (assembly GCA_947184155.2). NCBI lineage: Eukaryota > Dinophyceae > Suessiales > Symbiodiniaceae > Cladocopium > Cladocopium goreaui. The sequence continues at coordinate 206,606 of CAMXCT020006559.1, read as the reverse complement.
GTATGTGTATGTATGTATGTATGTATATGTATGTATGACATCAGGGGTCCCCACAAAAAGATGGAACGCATTTTCCTGGATGTCACAGATTCCAACTTTTCTTTGGTGTCCTTGTCCGCGGGACATCACAACGAGGACGCGCTGGCCAAGGGTACGCGGCTGGTGTCCATTCGAAGCTTGGCTGACGGTCACGTCGTGACCTCACTGGATTCATGGTGAATGGGCCTAGGGAAATCATCCCCAAATGGCCTTATTTCAGTTGTGAGATATTAAGATTTACCCAGATCATATGCCACGGGCTGCCACGGGTATCATGTTTGCTTGTCTAGAAAGATGTAGGGGAACATCGTGGTGATGGTACGATAGATGAAGGTAGTCAATTGTCACCAACATCATCGTCTCATCACCCCAGCATCAGAGATCTCATAGACGTTGACTGCGTGATTGATATTGATTTATTCTCGTTCCCCTATTTTTTGGAATTAATTTCCAACAGATTATATAAATTGGCATAAAAACCATGTAAATCCATCCCCGGGATGCTTCCACCATCAAAATCACGAAAAAAATTGCCAACCCACAACCCCCGCCCAATTTCCCAGCCTCAGGCACAGCTGCGGTGTCCCTTGCAAGGGAGGTGGAGAAGGAGCGAAAGGCCGGGGATTTCCTTTGGGCCCCCAAGCAACCATCGATTTCCTGCAGGAATGGTATGGTGCGTTGATGGCTGTTGATTCAATTGTCATGTTTTTTGTCCTGGTTGATGGATTCAAATATCGTTTTTCTATGTTTTTCTATCGGCACTATGGATGATAAACCTAAGTCGCACATAATTGAGCATGATTCAATCAACCCTGGTTTGTGAACAGAGAGAAACCCCATGAAAAAAAACGGGGCTCCAGTAAATTACGAATCAACATAGCACTCCGTAATCAGTTAGGCTGAATGAATCCCGGGCAAACTTAAAATCCGACACGGAAAGCCACAGGCGACAAACCTCATCAAACATTTCCAGACGAGTGGTTCCCAAATCGCTGGCACTTGGGTTAGAGGTTACACTTTTGTTAGACGATTATAAAATTATACTAGTTGGGCACAACAGATATCAATGGATTGGGCAAACTTACAACAAACATCAACGCACACTATATAGATCTTCCATCGAAATTGGGTGGAGCGCCCTGTGTCAATGTTTCGCTGAGTAGACGATGGGCGATGGGCCCCACCTGTCAGGCCAGTTTCACCGAGTTCAACGGAAAGATCGCAGCCTCCTGGTCCTGAAAAACTGGCTCATCCTGGTGCCAAGATGTTCCAAGTGTGTGGTATACCAGTGGTATATGATGATGTAGCATGATGTAGCCAAGGATATGGGACTGATCTAGAAGTGGCAGTGAACATAGGTGGGGCTAGGTATGTCAACATCGGTTGGATGTATTTGGATTCTTTGCTTGTCCTTGTTACAAGCCGCAACCGGTCAAACCGGTCAATCGTCTAAACACCGACCTGCAACATTTTTTTTGAGATCATTTATATTTCACCAGACGATTACCAGCAAATGATCATTTACCAGCCAAAAAGGTTAGACTTTACCAGCAAACATGTTATCATCTCTTGCTGGTAAAGTCTAACCTTTTTGGATCACTAAAATATGTCAGTTGCCGGATTCTCCCAATTTTTTCTTTACATCCCACTTTTTTTTTTAAATCATTGTTCAAAACAATAGGGCACCAAAAAAAAAGACGTTACATGTGGAGGCGTGATTTTTGGATCTTAAGACACCCATTGGAGCCAAAGAAGTCCTAGAAATGGAGGCAAATGGTTCTCAGGAGGCAGGCCTCCTGTTGGGAGGCTTGTATCCATATTCCTGAAGCCATGGGGAGCCAGTTGAAGCTACGACGGCTGAGTTTCCCAAGCAGGTGAAGAATGTTGTATCCACATATTGATAGTTATGACATGTTATTTTCCGAATTTAACATTCTTGTAAAGTTCATTGCCCCCGTTAGATTAGATCCCCTTATGTGTCACAGTCACAACATGGGTTCTAGTTGATGTTAGTTTCCCATCTCTTGAGAGGTGATCATCAATGCATTCATCGGGACAGCGTTCCAACCCCCCGGCCATGGTCATGGGGTCATGGGTCAGCAATACACACTAGCAGCAGCAGCAGCACCACCACCAACAGAAAACAACAGCAACAACAACAACAATGTGGTACTATCTCCCCGTCGTGTGGTCGGGTGTGTGTGGTGCGGGTGGTTGTAGTGCAATTATTTATGATATGTATGGATATGTATGGTAGGTATGGCATGGTGGGTATGGTAGGTAAGGTATGTATGATAGGTATGGCATGTTTGGTGTGTATGGTATGTTTGGTATGTATGACATGTATGGTATGTGTGGTATGTATGGTAGGCATGGTAGGCATGGTAGGTATTGTATGTATGGTAGGTATGGTATGTATGGTAGGTATGGTATGCATGGTAGGTATGGTATGTATGGTAGGCATGGTACGTATGGTAGGTATGGTAGGTATGGCGGGTATGGTATTTATTGTAGGTATGGTTAGGTATGGTATGTATGGTAGGTATAGTATGTATGCTATTCTTGGTATGTATGATATGTATGGTATGCATGCCAGGTAATTATGTTATGTATGGTAGGTAGGTATGGTATATATTGTAAGTATGGTATGTATGGTGGGTATGATATATATATATGGTATATATGGTAATATGTATGGTAGGGGCTAGACCTCAGAAATGATGCAAATAGCTGGCAAATAGAAGGGCCGGGGGTGCTACCTGGGGACCCATACCATTGGTGGGTAGGAACATGGAACACGAAACCACATCTATCCCATTATGTCTCTATTATATATGACAATGTATGTATGTATATATATACACACACTCCCATTATTATTGTTGATTAAATCATTTTTTTGCTAGTTAATATCCCATGTTACTTGACCATGGCACATTGCCGGTAGTCCCACGGTCCTCAGGACGCCCGGATGCGGCTGGACGCGTTGCGTCAAGCCATGGACGCGGAGAAAGTGCCGCAGGACCGCGAGCATCGGGAGCTGCACCGTGCGGCGGCGAAGCTGGCGGATGCCTGGCGAGTGAAGTTGGGATTCCATGAGGCTTACTTTGACACAATGATTCAAAGTAATATAATTGGATATTTCTATATTTATATATACATATATATTAAATTATATTAATGCATATGCATAATGCATATGTACATATATATATATATATGTATGTATGTGTATGTGTATGTATATGTGTATGTGTATGTATATGTGTATGTTTAGATGTTCACCCAACAACCAACGATTCCCAATAGAGGATTATTGTTGGGTTTACCTCATTAGTTTTTTAACTATATGGATGTGTACATATATATATATATATGCATGTAATATTTATACATATTTATACATACCATCCGATGTCATCAAACCTGGCATTTGAAAATCCACCATTTGGCTCGATGAATTTCCCAGCTAGAAACCTCCACTTATATGGGTGTAAACCGGAGGGTGTATAAATATATACATAATATAATATAATATAATTATATAAATTTAATATTATATAGTATAATGAGGTAAACCCAATAATAAACATCCTACGATTATCATTACGCACAGAACCAGACGTTTGCCCGGAACCCACGCCTGTCGCACAAAATTACTGTATTCTCTTTTTCAACGGACCCCGACGAATTCTGCACAGGGTTGTTGCCGAGAGTTTCTGGGCAACCAGACACATGGCCTTTTACAGAGTGAGTAAATCCATTATTAATTATTCCCTTCCCAATATTGTTTTAGGGGGTGGCAGGTTTAGACCCTTTGTGTATAATTCCTGTTTTACAAAGTAATCAACATTATCATACCTTTCGGCCTGTTGATTCAGGGGTGGCGGGTTTAGACCCTTCATGTCATATTGTTTTACAAAGTAAACCCATTAATATATCCTTGTATATACGTATTGTTTTGGGGGGTGGCAGATTCATACCTTGTATTCATGTCATTCTATAGATATTAGTGCATACTTTTCTACATATTGTTTGAGGGGAAGTGGCAAATTTGTACCATGCTGTTATGTTATTTGCACCTTGCGTTGACGTTGAGGAGAGACGTCTGAAAATTACGGTAAAAGTGATGAAATTTGTCATGTTGGGCGAGCATAAGGTACGGATATCATTACTAACATCATTATGGCTGCCGTTAGTTTTTTTTGGGTTATGTGAATGTTGAGATTACTACGAAACTGTTTAGCCGGAAGTAGCATCATGATTACTATGATTATTAGATATTCTTAGTGTTGCCAGTTTACTTTTGAGATTTTGGATCGAATCTCGTCAACAATGACGTGAGTTGTCAGGGATTGGGTTGTAAGTGGATCCAGGCGGCAGATCGGAAATATCTTCGCATGCTGGTAACCTGGTACAGACATTGTTTGTATGTTTATATATGTTTATATGCATTATCTTATTCTTTTGTTTCCTCTCCCTCTCTCTCTCTCTCTATCTAGATCTGTTGATTTTAGTGAATACATTGAATACATATAACCATAATTTATTACATAGATATCATAGATTTGGGATGTGTATTTCTTATGGTTCATGAATGGTTCTATATTAGTATCGTTTTTGCTTTACGTGACCAACTGGCTAGCACCGGATGCTGGATCCATCTGGATCCATCTGGATCCGGTGCTGAGGAGTTACAGGCGCAAAAGGCCTTGAAACTCTTCAGCCTCATCGCCAGCTCGCGGCGCGTCACGCTGCTTGGAGCTGATGTTTGGAAAACTTTTGGAAAAGTCCACCGGAGGAGTCAATGATGGTTAGTGATGGTTAATGATGGTTAATGATTTAAGGTGATCATTGTAATGATTGACATGATTCATATGGATTCATAGTGGTTCATAATGATTCATAATGATTCATAATGGTTACTCCTCCAATGGCCTGGTTCCAATGGCCGATAGTTGTCATCGTAGTCCTCCTTGTCATCATGACATGGAGAATGTCAATCCCGTATTTTGCTAAACCCTGGTTGATTAATTAGGGTGGTACTCCCCAAATAGTGGTAATTAAATGGTACCCGGTACCCCCCCAAGGAAACAGCCGAGTGATAGTGGTTTATTCATCCGGGGTTGACATTGGATACATTGGATGGTTCATCAGCCTTTGTTAGCGGTTGTTTATGGTTAAGATTCACCCTTAATGACCCGGTATTATATGGGGGGGTACGTTTGGGGGGCCTTTGTTCAACAAACAGCCTTTGTGACCTCCACCAAGGCACCCTTACGTCTACCTAGCCGATGCAAACGCCACGCCGGCCCCGGCCCAGGGCTGAAGGGCCGGACATCGGCCGGGCCAGCTCCACTTGTGGCCAAGTGTTGAAGATCTGTATCACACACCATGATGACAAAACTGATTTGCATGATTTTGGATGATTTTTGGGACATTGCGACCTATATAAGTTTCGGGACATACCAGCAATCATCCAACATCTCTTTGTTCACAACCAGAAACCACTATATTTGCCCTCTGGAAGATCCTCGATCCGGGAAGATGCTTGGACACCGCGATTGGCTGATGTTTCGCAGTGCTTCAGGTTCCAAGAAAAAATGAAGCAGCGAAGCTGCGATGCGCTGCATGGTGATGCATGGTCATAATACATATTCGAACTGGGTTGTAGAATGGGGCTATACCTAGGGCTATAGCCCTCTGTCACGGACAACGACTCCTATACTGAGGTAAAGCATCATTGGAGTAGCAATCCATGGTCAGACGATGATCTAAGACCCGTGCTGTGGTATGTATCGGGGATACAGCCAGGCAATGGTTCATGTTCTTTGAAAACCAAAAGCATTTGGACAATGATGTACCTCCCAGCAGTTTCACAAGCCAAAAAGGGCCAGGAATGCAAAAGGAACATCAGGTTTTAAATGGTTTTAATCCCATTTCTTGGGGTTTCATTGAAAATTGCTTCCACGTCATGGTACCCTATGGCCTGTTACCAAGCCTGCCAGAGCTCTTCAAGGATGTCCAGGAACCCCTAGCTCGGGATTCATAACCGCAAGTATTCACATAATTACACCAGATAGATATCGCATGATAGATCTCTATACAATTTAATTACAGTAGATATGCACAGGTTAGACATGGTTAGACTAGATTAGATTATATTATATAGGTTCACGACCTTATCGGCGGGACTTACCCGCTGATTGAAATGAGATGAGATGAGATGAGATGAGATGAGATAACGAGAGACAGGGAGACAGAAAGACAGATAGACAAGCAAACATAGATCGACATAGACACACACATACAGACAGGTAGACAGATTGCCGCAGATAGATAGATGGATATTATGATATTATGATCTTTGCATACAACAACATTATCATATAAATCATAATATATATATATTATATGCATATACAGTAACAATAACAGAATATAGTGTATATGTGGATATAAATTATTATAAATTAGATGCACACCAAAAAAAATCAACCATCTACACCGACCTTAGCCCTGCAGGTCCCATCCAACCCCCGTGTCCTCCGGCCATGTCGACGCCATGGCGTGCGCCCACGGCCGCTAGCGCGGCCTTGGCCGCCGCGCTCGGGACCGGAGCCTGGTGGGCATGGTGTGCCTGGCGCAGGCAGAGGCGGCAGGCAGGGACGGGGATGGCATGGGGGGATATTAGTAAATGGCTTTAACTTATGTGGATTCCATATGTGGCACCGTATGGTTATAAGGGGCAATATAATAAGCATAGTTAAAAGATGTTAAAAGTCAATTATATTATGGAATAACCCCACACATCGGGGACTTAAGTGGTTAGTAGCTGGGGTTATAAGCTACTTATAGATAGGAGAACCTACTTAGGGGACTTAGTAACCAGCGCCACCTACTATTTGATGATCCTCCAAGTGGGAAATGGTGATCTATCCCAGTAGTTGGGCTATCCCATCAGCTGATAGAATGCAGTTGGATATAGTTGGGCTACCTCAGATAGATATAGATAGATGGGATGTAGTAAAGCCAATGCTATAAACCAGACCATTCACCAACCATGACCGGGGGTCATTTTCAAAGATCCCATTGCTAGGGGCAGAATGCTATTGGGGATGGTTTAGTATTGGGTTTGCCACGCTATGTTTGTACCATGGACCAAGCGATCTGATATGATGGACATTTTTGCAACTTGCAATTACCCAAAGCCTTTGGTAATCAAACATGGCAATCGAAAATCCCGAAAGATTGAGATTGATAGCTGGGAAAATCGTATAAACGGTGGATTCTCCAGCAAACCATGTTTGATGACACCAGAGGCTTAAAGCTTTCGCTATCAGCCTGCCATTCTCCAAGGATGGCCCTTGGTTCCTGCGTGGCGTCACCATTCTGGATGACCTCTCTCCCAGTGGCTACCGCGAAGTCGATGTCCTCCTAGGCGAAGCGGTGGCACAAATCAATGGGGATTCACTTGAGATTTCATGGAGATAGAATGGGATATTATGGGATTCATAGATTCCGCACATTTGTGCTGCCGATCAGGGCATATCAAAGCGGGTCCCATGTCATGTGGTGTGTTTTCAAGCGAAACCGTCGTTTGTTGTCCCGGACTTGGGCTGGGAATGAGGGTCCTTTTGCCCAAATGGGCAGCAGCTCCTAAATCTATGCTGAAAGGCTGCAATCCAGATAGAACCCATGACTGCTGGTGGTTGTGGTTGTTGAAAATTTTAAGAACTATATCCGCAAAGCTGCTGCAAAGAAAATCACATAAGATAATATAAGATATATGTATAATATATATATATATATTGTATGCACATAATCATCATAATTCCCTGCAGGAGTGTCAACCTCCTGCACATCTCAAGAATACAAAATGACCAAAATGTTCCAGAAACCCAGGATGTTTTATCCGTTACTGCAGAGTGCATGGGCGCTGCCGAGATTCCCAGTGGAATTTTGTGGTCACATCCCCTGGGTGCTTCAATCCTCATGACCTGGGTTCAGTCCAAAATTTCGGGGTTGGTTTTGTAAAGTTCCCCAAATTTTTGGTGGTTGAATTTTCGTTGTGTTTTTCAATTTTATGTGATCAAATGTCCATCCTTTTTCCAATTTTGGGTGGATTTTGGGTAGTTTGACGTTCATCATTCCAATGATTTTCCCAGTTTTGGTGGTAGCATGTCCATATTATTGTCCATTCTTGATCAACTTATCAAATGCCCATGAATTTCTACATTTTTGAACACCGTTTTCCCAATTTTGGATGTGTTGCACTGCCACAGGCCTCGATGGGCGCATCGACCTGGTTTGTGCATCGGCCCGGAGGCCGCCAGGGGCGCAAGTGATCGATGGCAGCAGGAAACTGCTACTGCCAGGCTGCGGCTGGGAGATGAATTGGTGATTGAATGGTGATTGAATGGGGGGTATAATGGTGATTTAATGGGACATAATATGACATAATGGGATCTTATAATGATATAATTAATGGTATATACAGTAATGGGACATTTCATGGGATATAATGGGGTATAATGGGGTATAATGGGGTATAATGGGATATAAGATGGAATATGGAGTGTAAATGGGAGGTGTCCTGTACCACGGGGAGTACCCCCCCCATATGTAGAGCTAGAATCATAAACTATGCCTATAGCTATAGCCACAAGTATAGCTGTAGCTATAGTTACTGTATAGTTTTAATTATAGTTCATATATTATGATAGTTATATATATATACACAGTATACAAGTTTACTTATCTATTGGTTTTCTTGCTTCTACCTGTACTTATGACTTTCTTCGCGTGCAATTTTTGATTCCATCCCGGCCAGTGCCCAAAACCAGCCGTGTCCTTTCGGGGAATCTGTTTTGCAGAACCCCTAAGTTTGAATTAAGGATTTGCTGCAAGAACATGTTTGGGGTTTCCTATACTTCAAACATCTTAAACCACATACGTATTTCTACATTGGCTGGTAAGAGCACATATAAAAGCCATGGCTTTCCTGTAACCTTTCCCTCAAATCTGGCCATTGAAAGCCACTCCCCTGGGCCAGGCTTTGTGAATGCGCACACGCATAGCAGTCAGATGTTGGGCAGGGGCCTGGTTTCACCTCTGCCGTTGGATCTGTGGATCCTCCAGATGTTGGCAGTCACAGGTGCCACCGGACCTGAGGTGAGATTTTCCGGAGACATCTTGGGGCGACCATGGCACCAGCAGGTTCTGTAGATTCTGGGGGTAAAAAAACATGGTGCATCAGGAGGAATTTTTAAGATGCATGTATGGACTGTATGGATGTTCAACGCCACTCTATGGCCATATCATGTTCCTATCTGCACAGACCTGGTCCTGGGTAAGAAAAGTGGTTGACCCCATCATCTGCATTCTTCTGACGGTTGAAGGGGCACACGGCGCGCCATTTCTTCTTCGCGACACATAGGCCTTTCTTTGCTTGCCCGCTAAATTAGTTTCCCGTTGTTAGCCTCTTCACTTTTCACCTCCGATTCATTGATATATATATATATACTATATAATTGTATGTATATATATATATATTTCTAATTGTATATTAATTCTATATATCTATATATATATGCCCCCATTGTATCCACATTGTATCGACATGATATCATCATGAAATATCCTCACTTTCCACAAGCTTCCCATCCCCAAAGATGATCAAAGATGATCATATCATGACACCACTCCCCATTGAAGATCATCAAATACCTTGTATTTTCCCATCATTGGAAGATCACCATCCCCAGGCGCAGCGATGGAGAAGTTCGATTCTCGCGCCCAGGCGGCCTATGTCGCCGCGCTCTTCTGTGGCGTGGAGTGCCTCATGTCAGGCCGGGTCTCCGGGAGCTTTTTTGAGGGTCGTGTTTCGTAGCAGTCCTGACATGGGGGTCTGGGGTCAATAATTTTGAGCCATAGACTCTATAGACATTTACAGGTAATCACCCTCAAAATTGCCAAATATTGCCAATGTCAATTTTATTTGGAATTGTATATGGCAGGCCCTGGCTTTGGCAAGCAGCATTGGCTAGACAATTTTAGCTATGGGGAACATGGTGGGATTTTTGGACAAACCCAGCGGGTCCTCTTCCCGCGTTTTTGATTCTAAAGTCAAATAGTTGGGCAAGTGAGAAATACGCCAAGATCGGGTTGTCGCATTCTTAAGTGCAAGTCTGCTCTCTCTTTCAGTGTTTTTTCCAGGATTTACCTTCAAGTTGCTAGTGTCACTCACATGCTACCGCCATGTGCACTGCCACGCGAAGCAGCAACTTCGCAGCGATAGATGCACTGCATGGGCTGCGAATGGAGTTGGATGTACGAAGCTATACCCTTGCCATGAAAGCTTCTGGAAGGCAGGGGTAAACCTTTCTAAATGGAATGTTGATTATATGACATGTCGACATACCCTAATTTTTGGGTCTTAGCCTTAGCAGGGAGAAATTGAACATGAATAAGGTCTGGGCGATGGCAAGAGACATTGTACTTGTTCAATTCTATGGGAGCACATGTGGTCACGCCGGATGTGATCAGCTACAGTGTTGCGATCAGTTCTTGCGAAAGAGGCCAGCAGTGGCCATGGGCATTGCACTTGTTCCGAGAGATGCAGATCCAACTTGTTTCGCCAGACGTTATCCTTTACAGTGCCGCCATCAGCTGCTGTGAAAAAGGGCTGCAGTGGCAGTTGGCCCTGTCCCTTTTCAACGCGCTGGAACATCGACATTTAGTTCCGGATGTTATCATTTACAGTGCTGCCATTAGTGCTTGCGAAAAGGGTTTGCAATGGGGATTTGCCTTGTACCTATTTCATACGATGCATGCGACGGGGGTGGTACCAGACGCTATTTGCTACAACGCTGTTATCAGTTCTTGCGAGAAGGGCTTACAATGGCAGCTGGCATTGTTGGTCTTCAGCAGGATGTGCGCACAGAAGGTCTTGCCAAATTTGGTCAGCTACAATGCTGTGATCAGTTCTCTTGAAAAAGGTTTCATGTGGCAGCTTGCAGTGGGGCTGTTCATGCAGATGGCAGTGCAGCAGCTTGTTCCGGACGTCATCAGTTGCAACGCTCTCATCAGTTGCTGCGAGAAGGGACTGCAGTGGCAAAAAGCCCTGCACTTCTTCAGCAGTATGAGCCTACAATCTGTGAAGCCAGATGTGGTCAGCTACAATGCTGTTCTGAGTGCGTATGAGAAGGGCTCGCAATGGGAGTCAGCAGTGCACCTTCTTTCCCTCATCCGCACGTGTGGAGATGTGACACCAGATGTGATATCTTACAGCGCTGTGACGAGCGCATGTCAGCAGGTTTCCCATATAGTTTCAGGTGTTGCTTCTTTATTTCCCCCAAAGAGAGCTGCATAAACTCAGTAAGCAGACATGGGGATTTTTTTTTTGGAAGCCCGAAGCCCCATCCCATATCCAAGTTTTCTGAAAGGGCACATTACCATCTGGTTATTTAACATAGCCATGGTATAGATGGCCCATAGAAATAGATGGTTCACCGTTCTTAAAAATGGTGGATCTTTCCATGGCAAACTGTTAGTCATAACCAGAGGGTATCATCCCAATGAGGATTAATGAGGATTATCATCCCAAGGGATCAATACCGAATCCATGGATTTCTCCGAATCGGTGATCGTTGATGGTTGGATTTCTATGGATTGTTTATCAATGTTTATCACATGATTTTTCTCCAATTTCATCCCCTTTCCTCTCAGGCTTCAGAATGGCAGCTAGGCCTGCAGGCCTTTACAGCCTTGAACCTGTCGAAGATGGCGCCGGATGTGGTGAGTTTCAATGCTGCTATTAGCTCCTGTGAAAAGGGATCCAACTGGCAGTGCCTGAATCTTTTATGATCTGCGTTTCATATTTTTTTGCTGGTAGATCTTGGGACATTTTGTTTGGAGCCATGAAAGTTGTGATCCAGGTGATCCCGTATACATAACGGGGAGCGGTAGCCCAGTTCGTTCTTTCTTCGAGAAGAAGAGTGAAAATAGGTTTGATTTTCGTGTTTTGTTCGATTTATTTTTTGCAACTTTCCCCGAGAACGGTGAAGATGATCTCAATTCAATTGACTACCCGGAACCATTTAGAAACAAAGTGGAGCTTCATTTTGGGAGGCTGGAGTTCGATCTTTTGTTGGGTGATGTTGGGTCAAAGACGGTTCTCTCTCTCGCTCCCCCAAAAAAGTACCAATGTCTTGGGGTAAAGACACTGCCGGGTACCCCGAGGGTCTCAGTATCTTCGTGTCGCTATCCACTAACCTACGTAAAGTACAGTAGATCGATTGGTGGCCTAGGTTGGCATTGCATCTTCTCAGCGACATGGCCGAAGAGCAGCTTTTGCCCGATGTGATCAGCTACTTACAACGCAACATTTCAATTGTGAAATCTGTGGCAATTATCCCGCATTTTTCCCCAGTTGCTTATAGATCTTAAAGCAACTCCGCAGAAGATAGAAACATATATATAGAAAAGTCAACTTCTACTGTTGTGCTGGAAAATAATTGCCAAACCATGCCAAACCTTGACCTTTTCCATGCATGTTTTGTGGGTTGCTATACAACTACATATGCTAGTTCATTTATGTTCATTTGGGTTTGTCTGAAAACGAGGCTCTCCCAAATTTGATGGTCAATCACCGTTTTCCCTATTAGAACTGCAATTTTCAGACACCTTCAAACGTTCTTTGTGTTATATATAGTCTATAGTCTACATTATTATATATTTCCCATGATATATCCTCATTATAGCCTGTTACTACAACTGGTTCATCGGTCCAAGTCATATTGAATTGGATACTGTATATATCCCATGATATTCCCATTAAGTCTCATTAAATCCCTATGGTTTGTGGGTTGCCAACTTCCCACCCCAAAAAAACTATCTCACTGATATCATTTGCTGGCACGATTTTTCCCATGACATATTCCATAACATATCCCCATATTGTTGGGTACATTCCTTACCCATAGGATCCATGTATTCTATATATGGTAACATTTACCATCAATATACCCCCAATGTTAGCATATATACCATACATGGATCGTATGGGTTATAAAAGACACAATTTCTTTCCATCCCGTCGCTGTTGCCGTCGAGGCTTCAGCAGCACTCTCTGCAGCCTCGATGCTGCGGAACTGTGGCCCTTGGCTCTGGAGATCTTTGCATGGCTTTGCCGAGGGCTGGAGCCGAACGTTGCGCGGATGTCGTAAAATCCTCACGACAATGGGAATATGTTTGACAATTGTCCGATAGTCTATTTTTATATAATTCATTTATACCCAATGGATATAAAATATGAACATCTTAACTTTGTATATGGTTGATTCAGGTATACATATATCATAAAGAATGGGTGCATTGTGTACTCCACCAGCAAAAGATGTGCTACAGATGTGCTGGTGGAGTTCATCTAGAAATCTGGATTTGTTTTGGGGTCTTGACTGGCTCTTCCCTCCCACATCCAACAGCTCCAAAACCTAAGGTTTACAGCTACAATGCGGTGATCAGTTCCTGTCAGAACGGATCCCAATGGCAGCTGGCATTACTTTTCTATGAAGCTATGGACGGGGTCAGCTAGATTTGCTTCAGACGTTTTGATGTTTTTTTTTGAGTTGTTTTTTTCAATGAATCTTTTGCGCTTTTTTGACCTGTCTAGACTGCAACAAGGGACATTAATTCTAAAAAACATGTTTTGCTTGTCTGGCAGGGTTGTCAATGATAGTTGCGGGTTGCGGGCTACTCGTGGACAAGGTTCCTTCAAAGTTCCTATTGTTTTACGCAAGATACGCAAGGGTGGTTTAGTTTGTGGTGTTTAGTGTCCGGTAATCCAACATAGCAATTGAAAATTCCCCCACAATGGAGGTTTTAATGGGAAATTCATCTATCAATGGGTGTGTTCCATTGCCATGTTTCATTACCAGCGGGTAGCACATGCCACTTGGATAGGTTTGCTTTAGTGCAAGGTCAAACGCCAAATTGTTCTACGGAACAGGAGGCCTCACAAGATGGCTAGCTGTTGGTTTTAAGTGTTTTTCAATTTTCCACCAGCTCACAAGCTGATACCCAAGTTACAATTATGACCCCATGATCCTTTGCACTCACAATCTGGTTCTCACAGGGCCACCAAAACGAATCCATTTAAAATATAGTAAGCTATCCGACAAACAAATTCACACACAGAGACAGACAGGCAGACGGACATACACAACACATAATCATTAACATGTAATTACCACATACAATCACATACATACTGTATTTGTAACAAATACCTTGCCTTACCGTACCTTACCTTCTCTTACATTACATTACATATAACCATGCACAGCCATATATATATATAACATATATACTGTAAAATATTGATAACATAGCAAGCCCGAAAAAGATAGACAAATAATTCATCACTCTTCGAATAGGCACGGCACGGCAGAGTTTCCAGGTGTTGCCCGATGTGCTGAGCACCAGCCTAGCGGTCAGCAGCAGCGCCATGGCGCAAAAATGGCACCTGGCGTCGCAGCTGCTGGACCAGTTGAGCGTCACAGGGCTGCCAAAAAATGACGGATGGCCGAACAGTGGAGGATTTCATGGGGATTCAAATGGAATACTAATGGCATATTTATGGAATAGGGGGATGATTGTTCTATTATATATATATATATATCACCACAAATCTTAATATTATACTAATATTTTGTCCAATGTAGTATAAATACAATGATATGTATATATATATAGATACGTATATATAACATAATGTAATGGAATAAAATATACCATAAACAAAAATCAGAGAGATAGCGATGGAGAGAGAGAGAGAGAGGGAGATAAACAAAAGTGATAGAATCTAATGTAACATGATATAGTATGAGTATGATAATGGTGCATACTATGAGATAAGAAAGCATAGCATAATAATATGATATAATACAATATAATACGCAACAACAAAATATAACATGACGTAATATACCAGTGGTACCGCACAAGGCGGTGGCGGAAGTTTCAAAAATTGGGAAACCTGTAGGAGAGGTTGATTGTTGTGAAGCACGGATGGCAGAGCGAAGCCACTGATGGATCGAAAGGTGATTGATCTCTCTCAATCTTTCTACCTCTTTTTCTCTCTTTCTCTGATTATCTACCTACTTACCTACCGATCTATCTATCTATCTAACTTTCTATCTATCTATCTATCTACCTATCTATCTATCTGTCTATCTATCTATCTATCTAATCTAATCTTATCTAATTTAATCTAATCTAATCTATCTATCTATCTATCTATCTGTCTATCTATCTATCTATCTATCTATCTATCTATCTATCTATCTATCTATCTATCTATCTATCTATCTATCTATCTATCTATCTATCTATCCATCTATCTATCTATCTATCTATCTATCCATATCCATCTCCATCTATCTTTCTATCTATCTATCTATCTATCTCTCTCTATCTATCTATCTATCTATCTATCTATCTATCTAATCTATCTAATCTATCTAACTATCTATCTTTCTATCTATCTATCTATCTATCTATCTATCTATCTATCTATCTATCTCTCTCTATCTCTCTGTCTGTCTGTCTATCTACCTATCTACCTGCAAGCTTGAAAACTCGCTCTGTCTGTCTGTCTGTCTATCTATCTATCTATCTAGCTGTCTAGCTGTCTATCTATCCATCTGTCTATCTATTTATCCACCTGGAATCCATCTATCTATCTATCTACCTATCTATCTATCTATCTGTCTATCGATCTATCTACCTATCTATCTACCTAAGAATCTATCTATCTATCTATCTATCTGTCTGCCTATCTATCTATCTATCTATCTATCTATCTATCTATCTATGTATCTCTATCTTTCTCTCTCTCTCTCACTATCTCTCTGTCTGTCTGTCTGTCTGTCTGTCTATCTATCTATCTATCTTTCTGCAAGCTTGAAAACTCGCTCTGTCTGTCTGCCTGTCTGTCTATCTATCTATCTATCTAGCTGTCTAGCTGTCTATCTATCCATCTATCTATCTACCTATCTATCTATCTATCTAGCTATCTAGCTGTCTATCGATCCATCTAGCTATCTATCTATCCATCCATCTATCTATCTATCTCTCTCTCTCTCTCTGTGTCTGTCTGTCTATCTATCTATCTGCAAGCTTGAAAACGAAGCTATCATGACATTACATGACATTACATTACATTAGATGACATTACATGACATCACATAACATTACATGACATTGCATGGCATTACATGGCAGTACATGACATTACATGACATTACATGACATCACATGACATTACATGACATCACATGACATTACATGACATTACATGACATGCTTTATACATTATATCCGTTTGTATTGGGGAACATGTGAGAATTAATCGGCGTATGTCATTCGGATTTGCCCTAAATAATGAAAGTTTAACGCATCCAAATTGGGATTTAATCAACCGTGGGGATTCAACCGATGGAGATTGGGTATATCATAGGACAATCATGGGATGCATAGCCATGACAAGAAACCGGTCGAAACATTTTTTTCAGAACAATCTGGCAGACCCAAGAACTACTGTATAAAGAGAAACCTATCCCAAGTCTCTGTGATTTAGATTGCGAATCGCGACTTCCAAAATTTTGATCGGATCTAAAATCAGCATGTTTGGCCTAGACTTCTAAAGGCTTCCGGAGGAGGTGCAATGCATTGACAATGCTTTGGGTACTTCCGTTGGTTTTGTTCGATCCCTTTGAATAGCAATTTGTTTCCTTTTATGCCTCGGCTCAATCTGGAACCTTCGAGGCTTCAGTTACCATTCTATGGGCGATTAGCTCCATTCTTAGGTCTCAATGACTAAGTTTTTGAAGTTTTTCTGGTGGGATGAAGATCCATTGGCCAGTTTGATGGTCCAGGTGGTCGAAGAGCTTTGACGCCGGCTCACATCGTGTGCCATCAACATGCGGTATATACGGATATGTGTTTACGTAAAAAGCATTAAAACACATAGACCCATTATTACCATGGCATTTGTTGCAATAAGACTCACGATTTGTGTTGTTCATGCATGTTCATGCCTTATTGCCAACCGATTCAGCTGGATTCAGATGATTATTCTTTGGCACTCCAAAGTTGCGAATAGTACTGTATTGGTTTAGTTGGAGAAGATTGGGGATGTGTATATATATATATTTATATGTAGCCAACAACATGATTTGGACATTCCCAGAACTGTGGTGCGGTATCTCCCAATTTATGGCCGCAAGGCCCCTTGGCTCATCTTGGCTTCCCAGTTTGAAAAGGTAGTCCAGGCGCCATGGCATTGGGCGAAGCAAGGAGCTATACCCTTGCCATGAAATCCTCTGGAAGGTGCGGGGTATAGCCTTGCTGGTTGGCCGAAAGTTTGACCATTTTTCTTGGATGAATCGGATGAGTCTTAGAGATATCCCACCAATTTTTCCGGGGGGTCTACGTTTAGAAACGAAGGTCTGGGCGATGGCAAGCGGCATTGTACTTGTTCAATTCTATGGAAGCACATGTGGTCACGCCGGATGTGATCAGCTACAGTGTTGCGATCAGTTCTTGCGAAAGAGGCCAGCAGTGGCCATGGGCATTGCACTTGTTCCGAGAGATGCAGATCCAACTTGTTTCGCCAGACGTTATCCTTTACAGTGCCGCCATCAGCTGCTGTGAAAAAGGGCTGCAATGGCAGTTGGCCCTGTCCCTTTTCAACGCGCTGGAACATCGACATTTAGTTCCGGATGTTATCATCTACAGTGCTGCCATTAGTGCTTGCGAAAAGGGTTTGCAATGGGGATTTGCCTTGTACCTATTTCATACGATGCATGCGACGGGGGTGGTACCAGACGCTATTTGCTACAACGCTGTTATCAGTTCTTGCGAGAAGGGCTTACAATGGCAGCTGGCATTGTTGGTCTTCAGCAGGATGTGCGCACAGAAGGTCTTGCCAAATTTGGTCAGCTATAATGCTGTGATCAGTTCTCTTGAAAAAGGTTTCATGTGGCAGCTTGCAGTGGGGCTGTTCATACAGATGACAGTGCAGCAGCTTGTTCCGGACGTCATCAGTTACAACGCTCTCATCAGTTGCTGCGAGAAGGGGCTGCAGTGGCAAAAAGCCCTGCACTTCTTCAGCATTATGAGCCTACAATCTGTGAAGCCAGATGTGGTCAGCTACAATGCTGTTCTGAGTGCCTGTCAGAAGCGCTTGCAATGGGAGCCTGGGTGTTGACTTGGTTCGTTTTATCCTTTGGTGTTTTGTCATGGTTACAGCTTGTCCAAAAGAGCGGATACACCACTTCCAAAACGGGCCACTTTACTGTAACGGGGAAACTTGGGATCAACGATGAGACTTTGGAGCCTATTCAACGGTTGTAGAGCACTGCAACTCTTTTTACTTCATCCCATACCCACTGCAGCGACAGTAAGCTTCTTGTTTTTGTCCCAAAGCTTTCTTTTTGGTCTCAAACCGATTTGCCTTTGCAGTAAGCTTTATGTCAGGTTGTAGCTCTGCAGTTGCTGCAACAAATGCGGGAAACGCGGGATGTTTCCTCAGATGTCATCACGTACAGCACGATCATCGGCTGCTGCCAGGGCTTTCCTCGCTGGCGTTTGGGACTTTGTTTCCTGCAGTTGATGCTTGGACTTGATGGGAGCCTTTTTAGCTTATAAAATCATATGATATTTACTCAAAGCTGACACTTTTGTTTGCCAAGAAAAGCATGACTTTGATTGCAGAATTATAAGTACTGTAGATGATTTATCCAAACACAACCGGCAAGCCTTACACATGAAACCAAATATGTTTATACACCCAACATTACCCAACAAGCAACAGTCAGTCCTGAGAAGGGATTCTGTGATGCCAGCTGCGTGTTTATAAGGCTGTGAAGTAATCTATGATAATTTGGTCATAGGTTGCCATTGCAGGTGGCCAGTGCCCTGCTAACAGGTTACTGTAATAGGTTTATATAACTGACGAAACTCCGATGGCTTTTGGGTATGACCCAAGACTGCATCCATCTAAGTTCAAGAATCCAATCATTCTGGCAGGTTCGAGACATCATAAATCACTTCTGCCAATCCTTGTAGATGTTCATGTTCCGATATTTTCGATACAGTTTATTTTTTCGATATTTTGGACATCTTGGGCCGTTTTCCCATTTTTTTTTCGCCAAAAAAGAACAGCCTTTCCAGGCTGGGCTCAGAAGGGGTGTGCTACGACACCCTTTGCTTCAACCAGGCCATGAGCGGCGGAATCTCCTGGCGGGGCACTTTGCAGCTCTTGAGGAGCATGAAGCTTTGGCTCAGTTGGGATGTGGTTGGTTAACTACGTATGGTTACCCTCAGGTAAATTAACACACTGAAAATCAGCTATTTTCAGTGGAAACTAATCTTCCAACCCCTGTCTGGCAGGTTCTATATTAATTCAATTTTAGGGACCCCCAGCAGATGGATACATGCACGGTACGCAGACATGGCATTCCACTGTTGTTGAATTAACTATGGTTAATATGATGAGAATATCATGGGGATACAACGGGATAAGATGATATATGATGATATATGATGATAGATGATGATATTTGATGATATATGATGCTATATGATGGTAGATGATGATATATGATGATATTTGATGATAGATGATGATAGATGATGATATTTGATGATATATGATGCTATATGATGATTGATGATGATAGATGATGATAGATGATGATAGATGATGATAGATGATTGATGATGATGATGATGATGATTATAGATGATAGATGATAGATGATAGATGATAGATGATGATAAATGATGATAGATGATGATAGATGATGATGATGATGATGATGATGATAGATGATGATTGATGATGATAGATGATGATATATGGTGATAGATGATGATCGATGATGATAGATGATGATAGATGATGATAGATGATGATCGATGATGATGATGGTGATGGGTGATGATGATGAAGATGATGATGGTGATGATGATAGATGATAGATGATTGATGATGATGATGATGATAGATGATGATGATGATGATGATGATGATGGTGATGGTGATGGTGATGATGGTGATGGGTGATGGATGATGATGATGATGATGGTGATGGTGATGGTGGAGGTGTTGGCGGTGGTGGTGCTGATGGTGCTGGTGGTGCTGATGGTGCTGATGATGATGGTGATGATGGTGATGATGATGATGGTGCTGATGGTGCTGATGGTGCTGATGATGATGAAGAAGAAGATGATGACGATGACGGCGACGATGACGATGATGATGTACAATGCGACATAGTTGGATATGAACTCCATTTAAGAATTTGATATATAGCAGCTTGCTACTGTACAGACGGCCCATTTCTAGATGTTCGATGAGTTTACCTATTATATATCTAAAATTGTGATTTGTCATAGATTTCAATTGACCAGGTGAATATTATGGGAATATCGTGGGATACAATGAAATATAGCGGGGTATATATATAGTGGTTGATCTAAAGTTCCTAGTAAGGAGTCTTAATTGCGAAAGCCGTGCGTGTTCTGTTGGAAACCCTCGCGAAAGTTTTTTCGAGTTCGCGAAGGATAGTTTTTTTATTCGCGAAAGTCTCGTGAAAGTTGGATATTATGAATCATTACCATTGTATACGTTACAGCTTGTTCAGGGCTACGCGGCTACCACCTCCTGCCGCCCGGGGGTCCGGCAGCAGAATGGTACCGCACATTTACTTTTCCCTTCATAGGTAGCAGCCAAGCTTCCGAAGGTGAGGCTTCGCCACAGCCAAGTACCACGGTCTTGAAGCACATCCTTGCACCTGCCGCTGGTACTGCCTAGCGTTGCTTTCTGAAGTCCCAAGAAACAAGCTCCAAATGCAGCAGCCATCCAAAAGTGAGGCTTTGCGAGAGCCAAACACCAAGGCCCCTGGCGTTTGCGGTTCTTCTGATGCACCCCCTGGTGATGGCTGGGGTCTGCGGATAGGGGTATTTTCGCGAAAGTTCCGCAAAAGTTCTGTGCAGGACTGGGCGGAAGTCAAAGTGCATTTTGAAAGGAGTGACCCAGTAAGCTTTGTAAAACATCGCTTAATCTCTAACAACTTGTCCTGAGAAGAGGATTCCGTGATGCTAGCTGCATGCTTACAAGGCTATGAGGAAGTTATCCGGAATAGTTTGGTGTGATTTGGCAGGTGCTGAATGAATCTTCATAAGAGGACTTGTTGCTCAACATGGGTTCCGCGAAAGATAAACATGGAGTTCGCGAAAGATTCGCGAAAGAGAACTTTTTTATTCGCGAAGAATGGCCGTTCCCGGACAAAGGAATTTGATCAACCACCACAATATCTGTCTATCTATCTATCTATCGATCGATCTATCTATACTATTTATTTATTTGTCTATCTATCTATCTACGTACCTATCTATCCATTTATCTTATCTTATCTTATCTATCTTTTCTTTTCTTATCTATCTTATCTATCTTATCTATCTTATCTATCTGATCTATCTGATCTCTCTATCTATCAGTCTATCTATCTATCTATCTATCTATCTTTCTTACTATCTATCTTCCTATGTATCTTCCTATGTGACTTCCTACCTATCAATCAATCAATCTATCTATCTATCTATCAATCTATCTATTTATCTATCTATCTATCTATCTATTTAGTTAGCTATCAATCTAATCTTATCTTATCTTATCTTGTCCTATCCTATCCGATCCTGTCCTATCCATCCATCTATCTATCTATGGATACCTAATCAACAATTAGGCTTACCCTCCGGTGTCATCAATCGGGGCTAGCAGGGAAATCCCGAGCTAGCCAAGGAGGTTTTCAATGGTTTTAAGCTGGAAAATCATCGAGCCAAATGGGAATCTTCCAGTGGATTGGCACTAATTTTCTGAGCATCAGTCGAATTTGAAGATCCAACTGGTAAGTTCGTGATTGAGCGAAGAATCAAAACCATGATTCAATCTGTTCAAAACAAAGCCTCCAAATCATCCAAAACCCGAGCGTGTCCAAGAATATTGTATCCAGATTTGTTTCAGTGTGATGTTTGATGATTTTTGATGTTTCCGCATGTCCGCGTTTTTAGGCCTTTGAAGAAGGTGACAGGTGACGTCATCGGCTACAGTGCTGCCATCCATGCATGCAGCCTGGTTTGTGGACCATGGCCTGGTCCTGGTGCAGAAAAAACGTGCGATCAGCGGTCCCGGGTGCCGGGTCTGCCGGGTCTTAGTTGGGTGCGACCAGTGAAATAATCATGGACAGATCGTGACTCACAAGCTACAAAAGGTGACCCCAAATCGGGTGTTGCCATGGTGCCAAATGCGTAGATGGCACGCTGATTTGAAACATATTTGAAACCTCCGGATAATGAGAGAGATGGGCAGAGATGGGTGATTCACTGTACTGGCGCACGCCTGGTCACATATTCCGGAAGATGGTAGTCCAAAAATTGAAGACTCCTAAGTAGGCCCACTGGCTCCGCGACTCTTAAAAAGGACCAACCATAGGCTGATTTTGGGATATTTTTGGAGATGCTTGGAAGGCTTTGGCACACAGCAGATACAGACATGTCATACTTTGAGTTCTATCTGAATATGTAGTGTTGCAATGTCTTGGATACCCCTTATACATTTCTATGAAATGCTAGTGGTCATCCGACCACACTGAGAATAATTGGTTATTTGCTTTAATTATACGTTTTTGTACTGGGGTTGCAGGACACATAGTGGGAAAACTTAAATGTTGGATGGCCGTTCATCCCCAATACCTTTTATTTTTGTTACTGTCATTCCGGGTTCTGATGTAATCGCTGACGAATAGGGAATTGGTATTGGGTTTGCTCCAGGCAATTTTATGTTTCGGCTAGGAAACCCACTGTGAAACCTTAATTGGTTTGGTGACCGATTTGTTCAATTCTTGGTTCCCATTTGGGTGGGTTTATTTGATATGGTATGAGGTTGCTTCACTTTGTGTGCGGCCCATTAATTACGCAAAACGAAGGATGTTGATGTGAAGGTAAATGTTGCAAGACATATGCATTTTTCCCCTTAAAGCAATCCAATGAATCATGACAAGAACTTTTTGATCCAACCCCGAGGCTGCACAGCTTTGCAGGACGCTGCAGCAGGGTAGTGTCTCTATTCCTCCCTGAATCCAGCTGCGGTTGAAAAACACATGTGGGGGTTGGCGCCATGATTTTGAACCGGGATTTTACAACCTACCGACCGATGATCACCAATCGTTTTTTTCCCCACCTGCCAGGTGAGGGTCTCAAGATTTTATCAGAGATGCATCCCATCCTCCTCCTTCTCCTCGTCCTACAGCTCCTCAACCAGGCGCTGCAGACAGCATTGGGCACTGCCGGACCTCAACCACGAGCTCCAGATCTCAGTGGGCACTGCCGGATCTCAACCACGAGCGCCAGAGCTCATGTCAGATAGTCCGGCAGTGCCCATGCTAGAGAGCATGTCGGAATAAATGCCAGATAGAATGCCAAAATAGAATGTCAGATAGAATGGCGAATAGATACCAGATAGAATGGCGGAATAGAATGTCAGATGGAATGCCAGATAGAATGCCCAGAGTAGATGCCAGAAAGACTGTCAGAATAGATGCTAGATAATCAGATAGAATGCTCGATAGAATGCCAGAACAGATGCCAGAAGAATGTCAGAATAGATGCCAAATAGAATGCCGGAAAGAATGTCAGATAGAATGCCAGAAAGAATGTCAGATAGAATGTCAGAATCAGAATATATAATATATATATAATATATAATATATATATAATATATAATATATATATATATTATATATAATATATATATATATATATTATATATTATATATATATATTATATATATAATATATATATATATATTATATATATATTATATATATATTATATATATATTATCTATTATATATATATAGTAAAATATATATATTTATTTTTTTATTTGTTTATTTATTTATTTTCTGCTATCCATTATATACTTCGATGTATGTCAGAATAATGTGTCAGGGTGGGGACCAGTCGAAGAACATAATTTTGAATTTGCTTGACGGCTTCCACTTTGGCACCATGGTGCGAGGACCATTGCTTCGTCCTGTCGTTTGCAGAGGCTGAAGCAGCCTGCAAGGCTTACAAGGCTTGCGGAAGCCTGCTTTTTCATTTACTTCACTCAGTTGGTGAATGAATCACCGGCTTGGTGGTTTCCAATATTCATTGCACGTTACTGAACCATACTTGGGATGATTGGTTGAGATGAGATTACTACTTGTGGGAGTAAAAATACGACGATCAACAGGACTGGGGATTTGGCCCACCAAACCCTAGGGTTTTCACATGTTTTCACCAACATGGGATGAACCTTGTTGAACCCCAATGTTTCTTAGGATGTCGGACTGCGAGGATTTGGGTCTCCGTGTTTTCTTTGCGCCGATGCTCAACGACGATAAGGAGCGACATCCTGTCGTGGGGGCAGGGCTGCTTGCTCCCGTTAAGTCTAAGGGCTCTGGCTGTGCATGAGGTTCCCGATGCTACTGTAATTGCATGAGGTGCCAGTTGGAACAACATTTTTTGTGTGTCCCAACCTGATCGTTTGGGACGAAAAATCAACAACCAGAGGGTTTCAGTGGCAAAAAATTGTAGTTCACCAGCCAACTGCAAGAATGAACATATTTTGTTGTAGGTCCCTTTGGAGGTTTGACAAGGGTTCAGCACAAACAAGTGATTTCCAAATGGTGCAATTTAGTACAATTTTAACTTAAGAAATAATCATGCAAACATTGCCTGAATGGTTTGTATACCTGCAAGATCCCTGAGGTAAGCATTTGGTCAGTAACTGTGTTATGAACCCACTATCTGTATCTACATTGTCACCTATAGCAGCCTACAACTAGCCCAGGTTGCTAACAATGTTTCCCGAGTCTGACTATGCACGTAATTGGCATCTACAGGAATATCCTTTACATATTAAGATACGCCCAGATCACCTCAGTACGATGGGGGGTTCTCCAATGGGGGGACTCCAAAACCATCCAAATGATCACGATTTTACACAGAGAACCAGTGGTGAATTTGGATGCCTCACTGGTTTGAGAGATGCTTAAATATGTATCATTTGTCATTTTGTTCAAAACGTTCTATGTTTATATGATTTGGTATTATAAGTATAAATAATGCTATAGTGTTTTTAGATGTTTTTTTGAATAAACCGGGCCCGGTTGGTTTGTGGTTTATTTCCTCTGAATTAGTATTTGGATGTATTTGGCATTTGGGATCTATATAATGGCCTGTGCAGTTGGCTGGGTAGTAAGTGGCCAGTAGCCCATTGTAGACCCATTTCTTTGGCTTTACTACTAACAGATGAACTAACTCCATGGCCCATCCAGGCAATGATGTCTCTGCCGCATAAACATCCATAAACATATACTACCTAGTAGAGTTGTGAATCGAAAACATCATTGAATTCATTAAGTCATAATTTAATAATCTAAAACCCCATCAAGTGCTAGGTTTTCCATCACCCCCATTCCCCCATCCGCTCCCCAGGTCCTTTACGAAAACTACGTGCCGCGCAGTGGGGACGCCGCGGCACGCAATGCGCGCGGCGAGCGCGGCGGGCTGGGCCCCGAGGGCAGCTGGCGGACGGAGGTGGGTGCCAGCGACGAAGCGAAGTGTCGCGCCAGCTTGGCGCTCTGGGAGGAGACGGCCCTGGTTTTTTTGGTTGAGGATTTTTGACCAAAAAAATCAAAAAATGGGGAGTTGAGCATTCACATACTTGAGAAATATATAGAAATATATAGAAATATATGTAAGGATAGAATTCTGTGTGTTGTCCGTTTTTTTTGATGGGCTCACTGTTTAGTGTGTTGGAATTGGTGATTTAGTATTTGCTTGTGAGCTAACAACAAGGGTATCTACTTGACTCAGGACAGACTTGCTAAACACCTAAGATCCTCATGACGCCATGATGCCAATGATGGTCAGCTTGGAAGCCCTGCAGCTGAGTCAAGCTTCAGCTTGGCACCAGGAGTGCGCACAAAAGCTGCATGATCCCGAAAATGGGGTGAACATTGTCATAGGCACGGGCGGCGGCATGTTTCCCTGGGATGATCAGCTGGAACAGGCACCTGGAATCCAAATGACCCTTGTCTCACAGGCTTTGCACCATCTTTATCATTTTTGACCCGTAAGCATTAGAGCTTGACCATCCAAACTAGTTCTCACTTGGTCATTTATAACTAGTTATGTGCTTTCCAGGTGTATCAGTCTATCTAGGCGCAGCAAAGGGGGGTCCAAATGACCTGACTTTGAACCACCTTTTCTACTGTTGCCACCTTCAGGGCCTCAAGGTTTGGAAATGGAGTGAAGCCAATAGGATCTCCAACTGGGTATAGTTGCACAGTACACACACATACATATGATGAGGTATATATTTCATATATGTATATACAGAATGGACAAATGCCAATGAAAAGCTTGGGAATCACTGGAATTTTCCTGGAAATATCATTGTCATGGGCCAAATCAGGGCCCCATTACAGCCTTGATCCGCAGGCCCAGTGAGTTTGTATTCATGCAGCAGCTTGGCTGCGCGGCTGTTGCTTGGTGATCAAATTCCCAACAGAAATGGGGACTTAACTTGTGAAAACGTAGGGCGACCTGACAGAAATGCGGAGTGTGCCAATACTTACCCGCCCAAAGTATGGATTTTAATGGAGTTCCCGTCAGAACTCGTGACTTTTTCAGCCGGGACGGATTGTGCTCACAAAATCAACTAAAAGCATTGCACATTTCAGCATCAAAAGTGGAGGTATGACGCACTGTATCCTAGTAATATAATCAATTAATGTGGTAAACCCAATAATAAAGGACCCCTCAAATCACTATTTTGGTGGGTTAGGACTAAAACCATACCAGTTTTATTATATATTGGGTTGTCCAGTCCACATTACAGTATGATTGTTTGGTGGTGTCAAGTAGGCGCAGTATGTTCCGTGTCTTTTGCTGGGATTATGACTCGAGATATGGGAGTTATTGGAGGTAGACACGCAATAACTATTCGTATGTATATACAGTAACAAGTATAGTATAGTATATTTAATGAATATACAGTCATGATATGTAAGTTATACCAACTAGTATGTATGTAATATGCAGTGACAGCCTGCTATGTGATCCTGCGGGCTTGACCATCAGCTGACGAGTGGATGTTTATCCCACTTGAATTCTGCGTTTAAATAAATAGAGATTTATATACACACATATATATATATACTCAATTATGTATATGCTGAATTGTTGCACTGTCTATGTACTGTTTCTATTTATAATATATATCTATCAATGTATCTAAGTATCTAAATGTACAGCTATATGATACCATATCTGCACAACTAAATCGCCATCGATTTGTATACACCTATCATCCCCCAAAAAAGATCAACAAGTAAATCCTCCATCAAAATAGTGAAGATTCACTTTTAGGCATCTTTGTCAGGATTACATACTATAATCAATGGCCATTCCAGGAACTCAAATTGGAGGTACGTAGAATATATAAGACCTACGTAAGGGCAAAATTTCAGGGGATATACTCCCAAAATATGGCCTTATATGGTACAGTACCTTCATTTTAGGATCCTGGAATTCCCATTGATATAAGCATTTGGGGGGATGGCTTAAGACAAAAATGTGAGGCGCTAAGCTCTTGAAGGGCGCTACGGAGCTGCGAAAGAAGTATCAACTCAATGGACATACACATGTGCCTGGGTCCTTTTTGGTAAGGACTTGTAGTGATTCTTATATATAGATATATACAATATTTATTATAGATATTATTTTTCATATATATATATTCATTTATTTGTTTATTTATTTATTCATTTATTATATATACAGTAGAAACCAAAAGTATAGAAGTTGGTAAATTCCAATGCTAACATAGCGGTAAATTGAACTTGTTCGGCATCTTTTTGGGTCATTTTAGTGCCATCAACGAGGAATATCATTGGGATATTATGTGGATATATCAATATATAGTAATCAGTGTATTTCACGGGATTTATAACCAAATTTTGATATGTTTTTATTTACCTGAGGAGCAGCTGTGTGATTATTAACTGGGAATCCCCATCAACCAAGCAGTAAAACCAATTCGCAACCATGTTTTTGCTCATGCTCATCTGGATTTGTCCAAACTGGGGATTTAACTATCAAATCTTGGGGGAAAACGTTGGGAAATGGAGGATTTAAAGAGCTACCTAGGGAATTTCATGGCGTGTTAGCCAAGCATATTGCAGGGTTGGCATGGCAATGCTAATGATTAGAAATATTAGATTCAAGAAATCCTTGGGGTACCATTTTCACCATTGGATTCCTTCTGAAACGTGACCAGCCATTTTGATGATCAGTTGGTGATTTGTCCCGATTTTGAAGCTTCCAAAGTGCCCAAAGTGCCCTCCACTTACGGAGATTTTTTTTGTAACTTTCATCATGGCCAGCATTTCCAAGGTCATAATACCAGGGTTAGAACATTCAACTTCAAGGTCCCAGCCTTAAAAACCAATTCATTCTGTCACTGGGGATGTGGTCCCTGGCAAGTTTCAGAAAGCAACTCCAGGATCCGGGAAGTCACGTGTGGATACAGTGGGAGAACTGGTAATACTTATAGGTCCTTACATGTGTTGCTTACATGCATAATAATCATAATACCATTCAACCGGGATGTAGGTAAACAGAAACAGCACTTAGAATTCTCAAAGTAGCGTGCCAGTGCCAGAAACTGTCCCCAATGATTGAACAGAAATGGTAGAAACCATCCACAAATGGTAGTTGTT